>VZRN01005751.1:2666212-2678638 GCA_013397935.1 Dasyornis broadbenti | reverse complement strand
AAAGCCCCCAAACCCAAAACAAAAAACCCCACCATTAAATTACATGTATATTTGTGGAATGCTAATTTAAATGATTAACTTATGAAGTGTGTATTTATCAAAAGGGTGCGACGATGAAACTTGTGTATTAATTAAATTGAGCTACATTCAGCAAAGTTTACTTGCACTTTTTCTGGCAAGGCTACTGAAGTTACATTGACTCTCGTAATATTTGCTACTGGCAGTGCAGACAGAATATCACTTGTAGAGACCTATTTTTGTAATGGTAGAAGTTTTGAATTTTATGGGTATTTTGTCAAAGTACTGAAATAAACATGACTTCATGCTTCTAAATGTGTTCAAGAACCATTCCCTTATTCACATAGAACTGGTTGCTCCTGCCTGGGTTCCTCCTGCTTGTAGGGGCTGCAGCTTTACTTCTTACAGATTCCAAAGCACTGCTATCAAAGAGAGGGACAGGGCCAAGCCAGGCTTCTGCAGACTCTGGTCACATCTGGCAGGGCTGGGAGAGAAGATCCTTTGCTCCCTCAGCTGCTGCGACTGATACACAGGGTTTTAGAACAGTTACACTGTGTTTAGACCAAGAAAAGACAGGACAAGCCCCTTGTTACACTGAGCACTGCTGAAAGGGACATGACCCCACTCCAAGAGAGAGCTACAAATTTACTGATGAAACCTTTTCACAAAGAACTGACAGGTTTGAGCACAGGAAACTTCCCCAAGAGGTTTGTTTATAAATTTAATTCAAAATTCCTGTGAGCCAGAGCCCATTACCATGTATCATTAGCACTCGTGAACCAAACACCATTTAACAATCCTGCATGAGTTAGTACAAACCCAGACAACATTCAGCTATTTCACTCAATTTGTGACTCTTTTATACACAAACATGTTATTTACAAAATTCACGTTGTTGGTAACTTCATATCACACTTTACATCAAGCTTCCAGAGATCACTATTTTCAAAATTTTTTCGGGAATTACTTGTTGTTTTCTGAACATATGTAAGCATTTTACAGCTACTTCAAGTTAGACAGTTAAATGGCTCATTCTTGAGAAATCTTACCTGCAGACATTTTGAACTCTGCCTATACCAAGTAACAGTTTTGTAAATCAGCCAAGACCCTCACCCACTTGCATGGAACAGAATCATAAATGCCAAAGGAAGGGCACCACCAAGTTCAGTCCCTTGTGGTGCCTGTTCCCTGGTGGCTTTGCTGTAATTGGGTACAGAGACAAGGTAGGCAGCCTTGCCCCTTGGTTATCTGGGGAAAGTAATCTTCAATTATTTTTCAAAAGCAAAGAGTTGCACTTGTAGAAATTAATTTTTTCTTCATTAAAGATCTGGCATGCACCTTAAAAGTGTTACATCAATAGAAAAGACATTTTTGCTTTAAAAATGCAATGAAAAAATTGTAGACCAAGCAATTATACACAGCAGCAATAAATGGTGTGGGCAAACAAAATAGATGCAAAAACTTTGCATTTGGTAGACTATTGTTGCTTTCCTGACAGTAGATGCATCAGCTTCCATCTGCCACTCATTCTGTCAGTTCACACAAGTCTGTTAGTTCACACAACTTAAATAGGTAAGGTTTTAGCACCAGAATTCACAGTGACCGCCTCTTGTATCTGATAACAGGGTTATTAGGTGTGTGTATCATTGTTGTATAATTTATAGTTGGAAAATAATCATTGATGAGATCAAATTCATACAAACGAAGCAAAGTTGACCAGATAGTCTTAATTTGAACATAAGCAAAGTTTTCTCCAATGCAGCGATGACGGCCTAGAAGGAAAGCCAGGAAAATGCAGTTAGAGTCTTTTATTAAATCCCCTTTGACAATCAGCTAACTTCAGAAGTTTTTATGTGGACACTAGTGCCCATTTCTAAACAATCTGAGGCTCTGATGTTGCACCCCATTCTATAACTCCATCCAAGTCTTATTTTTCTAAGTTGTCACTGCATAAATCAGACAAGTAAGTGAAATGAGATTGTGTTGTTCTGTCCCCACTAGAAAGCATTAATTTATATATCAGCAAAGAAGCATTTGGGACACTGAGAAATGAGATCAACTCTAACCTCATCACAGCAATATTTGCAAACTATTCTGGAAGTTGGGACTCTGCAGACTTCTGCTCTGCCTTCAGCTGTACTTGAATTACCAGGTTTATCCTTGACTTGAAAAGATCTGAGTCAAACATCACTCATGCTAACCTACAGATGTTTTGATTACTGCTGTGAGAGATACATCCAGCTATGACTAATGCAGAACTATTAACTCAATTCTTTTAACAGCACTTTCACAGTAAGAAAACTTTAAGGCAGAAACAGAAAAAGAGAAATCTGTCTTCAGATGCTGCAGTGTGCAGAGGTGCTGTAGGAGATGGCTGGTGTGAGGTACTTCAGCAGAGCCTCACTCAGAAAGGTGCTGCATTCTTACTCACCAGCACCAAAGGGAATGTATGCAAACTTCTCTCCAGCTGCTGGGTTATCTTGGAGATACCGGTCAGGCTTGAAGTCTAGAGCGTCATTCCAGGAATCTCTGAGTCTGTGGTTAACAGTGGGAGATACACACACTTGATGGCCGGGGGGAATATTGTATCCAGCAACAGTCTGCAAGAGAAGAGACAAGACCCCACACATCACAAAATGTCTCAATTTTTCTTTTTCAAGTGTTACCTGAAGTGTTACACCATGAGGCTTAAATTTCAAGAGATTTTGGCCAAGTATATTTTAAATTAATGCAACCTAACATTTGCTTTCTTACTTGTACAGGACACAGTGCTCAAGTAGTTGCAGAAACCTTCCAGCTGCTTAATAAGGCTGGCAATTCTACAAAAGATTTTTTTTAAAAATGAATAAACTTAAAATTTATTGAAAGCCATTGTCATTGAAGGGACATAGTTAAAAAAAAGGATTTGAATTTTTTCACGTGGTACCTTATTTGTACAAACAGCAAGTTTTCTTTCAGGTTTACCTAACTTGTATTTAGTGCATGCCAAATTTTTCCATGACAGCAATTAAAAATACCTGGCAAACAAAAAACCTGTTAATGGTGGCACCAAACTAAGCTCAAATAAGAGTGGTAGCTACAAGAAAGGGTCAGTTTTGCTGAAGAAAACTGCACATGGCTGTTCCCAGGTCTCTGAGCCTGCTCTTCTCCAGGCAGAACAACCTGTGTTCACCTCAGCCTCTCACCACAAGTGCTGCAGCTCCCTCTCATCCAGGGGCCCTCTGCTTGTTTCATTTCATCAGTATGTTGCTTATTGGGGGCTGGAGGGGTCCAAAACTGGACACAATTCCAGATGATGGTAACAAATACCAAGTTCAAGGTATTAATCACTTTCCTCACTCAATTCTGGCTACACTACCACTGACAGAACCCCACACTGCCATCAGCTTTCCTCCCTGCCAGCAAACACTGCTCACTTGTGTTTCCTTCTGCCAACCAGGATACCTCTGACCTGGCCTGTGCTGCTGCAGTGAAATTAGCTCCAAAAAGTATCCTCACCTGCGGAGTTCTGGCCATTCTCATCATGGTCATTATAGGAGGTCTAAGCCTTAAAGTTTCTTTTAGACAGCGATCCAGCAAACTAAGATCCTTGAGCTGAAAATACGGAGAAAATTATATATCAAAATACAGTCAAGTTTATTCAACACAAACAAAATGCTATTTTATATTATTTAAAAATGCAAAAAAAGAGTAAGCAGCTCATATTTATGTGCACTTTATTAGCTACACTGATAATTTCTTTTTTTCCATTTGATACAATTAAGAAGGAAAAAATCACTGGCTAGTGCAATCGAATACAACTAGTGTCTTAGTGATCTGTCTCATGAGTATTTTCTGTCACCTAATTAAAGAACAAGGTCACACTGCATTGCTTTCCTCAGTGGGAATTTGAGGATCTTCCTCTTCTACAGAACTATCATTTATTACATAGATATAGGAACTGCCATTTCCCTAATGAACACTGATTTAAAAAATGGTATCAAGCTGAAAATTTACTTGGACAGGAAAAGAAGAGGGAATATACTGACAAACAGTTACCACATTCATGTTCAATGATCTTCTATTTTTTTTTTTTTTAAATAAGCATCTAAAAGTATAAAAATACCCATCAGGGCTAAAGTAACATACAAACCTGGTCGTAAGTTAAGGGTGGCAAGTCATCCCCACACACTGCTTTCTGTTCTGCATAGCACTGTTCCTGTATAGATTTGTCTCTGGCGAGGAAGAAGCCAAGCCAAGCGCTGGTGGTGGAGGACGTGTGCTGCCCTGCCAGCAGCAGCCCGATCAGCATTCCCGCAATTTCATCATCCGTCAGCGCGCGGCCGTCCCTACGTCGAGGGGAGCAGAGTAAGAGCTTCATTTGGTCACATGTTATTATTTAGCACTGCTATTTATACAGTAGCATTTACAATTTCTTCTAATGTGCTCCTTACCCTTTCTGCTCTTTCACTGCCTACCCTAAATAGAGAGGCAAAAGATCTAAGGGTAGGGAGAAGGGAGAACAGAGGGAGAGAGACTCTTTAGGAGCCTTAAAGAAAATCATTCCCCAACAGCCAGCAAAGAGAAAGGAAGCAACTTCAGCCACCTCATGACCACCGATGAAAATCTCAGAAATCTGAATAACCATTGACAAGTGAAGTTTTAAACTGGTTTTTAAGAGTACAACTAGGACAAATTACATGTAACAAAACCAATTCAGAACATGAGGGAGTATTTCTTGGGTTTTGGTATATAGTTTTAACTAAAGAGCTCAAAGCTGAAGTAAATCTTCAAACAAGTCTTCAAACCCTTGGCTTACTTGTATGAAGCATCAAGTAGAGTTTGGAGCATGTCATTCTCCTTTTCCTCAGACTTTCGACGTTTCTGGATAACCTTGTAGAAAATATTCTTTATTTCTCTGTGGGCTCGATCTCGACGCCTGTGATTCGAAACACTTCCATTAGCAACTTTATACAACATAACACAAAATGCTTATAAGGATTTGTTGGGATGTCTAGAATAACTTCCAAAGAAGAAATGGTGGGGATGGGGGGTGATCCAAATAACAGTGATGTTTAAATAAAATGCTTAAGTTGCTTCCTCTCATATTCCTGGTACCTGAAGCTGGGCAGAGGCAGCCAGCCTGGCAGAAGCCAGGCAGCGTGAGTGAAACCCCCATCCAGATCGGCGTACAGCTGAGCCACCTTCTCGTTCAGCAAGCCTCTGATTTCCTTCCCATGTAAGCAATGACTTGCTGTCAAAATTATAAGTTCTGAAAGGGCTTCAAACAGGTCTGAGGAAAGATTTGAAAAACATTATTGAAGGTGCTTTTCAGGTGAGATGTTACATTTTACAAGTTATTTTTATTTTGTATAAGTAAAAAATAGGTAACTGGACACAGATTAATAATTGAAAATAGTTTCGGATTGTTTTACTAAGAGAATAAAACATCCAATTTAAAATTTCTATGTCTTATCAGATGTCACTTCAAACAACTTTTTTATTAGATCACTGATTTCAACACTTTTTTTCTAAGGTATTTCCTTCTAGAAATTTTTCTAGCAGAGTTGGTAATTCTTCCAAAGCAAGCCATGCATCACAAGCTCAATCCTTAATAAATATAAGTGAAGCTATACAAAGATTTAACCCTGAAATCCAAATCCATGTTTTGTTGCTCACTGAATTATTTTTATATAATAGTACTTAGATGCTTAAGTATCAATTGATATATTACCATATTATTAACTATATTGCATATAAATAATATACATTAAAAATAATTCAATATATTAAAATGTCATATGTATTATATACATTTTAATCATTTAAGTATAAATATGCATGTTTAAATATTTGACACTGTTATGCAACTGGGAGCTTGCAACAATGATGATGGGCAAGTTGGGAATGGGGGAAAAAGAACAATTTCACTAGGGCCACTAATCTAACCATATCAGTTTCAAAGATGCAGTTTTTCACTGTAGAAACTTCCAGAGTTAAGATCTTCCACACAGGCTCTCTAGGGAGTCAGAACAGCAGCTTTTCCCAGGGACAAGGCAGTGGTTACACTGAGCTGACTGATGCCATCCAAAATGAGCACAAGTGCACTATGAGCTGACTAAGAAAGCAAAATTAAGATAGTCCTTCGCTCCTTTCAGTGATTTTCTGAGCAGCTTTATTCTCCAATAGTCTTAATTTTGACTTAAAAAAATCTGTAGTTTCTTTCTTCTGATGTTCAGTACAGTTTTACCTATGTAATTTTTAATTTCTTTAATATTGCAGTACATCATTTACAAAAATATACTGTATTGGCCTTAATTACTTCCCAGAAAATTGGAGGAAAAATTATCTGATCTTGCTTACTTTTCTCTCCACTCTCTCCCCATGCTTTGAAATACTCCTTTGTTTCTTCTTCAATCACAGATACATGCTGTCTAAACTGGGCAATGTTTAGACCAGTTTTGAGCATCTTCTTCTGTTCCAAAAATGTCTAAAAGAACCAAGACAGAAAAAGGAATCAGTAGAAGGATCATTATATTAATGTAATTAAAACTTATTAGCATTTGTACTATAAGAATATCCAGAAGTAAATAGAGATTATAAGTAGGACTGCAGGGCACAGAAGATACTGTTTTAAGTTAACAGGTAACATCTGGTTTTCACCTTCTTTGTCTTTCAAGCAATATTCAGAAACATCCAAGTAAACTAATAGCTCAAAGGGGCTGCAGTTCTCTCTTCTGGAGCACCAAACAAAAAAATTATTGTAGTATCTTCATTAAGCTTTATCCCTGAAGATACAAAACGCATTCAAAGTTGAACTATGGGATGACCTTTAGATATATAATCACAAACAAAACCAGTCCCATCTTTGCAAAGTCTAGATTCAGCCTGTGTTCCCTGATACGCGGCCTCCTTGCTTTCTCTGCCTCTCCTGTGTTCTTTCAGGCAGAAGGGCCCCTGGACTAGAGATGATCCTTTCTTTTACAGAGCCCTCTGATCTCACTGCCCAGGGAGTCAGACACAGAAGCAGGAGGCAAACTGCTTCTTAAGAAAGCAATGCGTTCCACACCCTTCTCACCTCTTCTTCTTCTGTGTATAGATCCATAGCTAACAAACCTACAGTGAAAAGCCCTCCATTAGATGATAACCATTCCATGAATTGACAGAACATCGACTCAGAAAATTATTCATTTGATTTTTAAGCCCAAATTATGAAGGAGGCATCTGTCCTATAGCTGTGCACTGTACCTACCATACGTAATACACCAAAAACTGTCTTCCCACCAAGGGCTCTTGCATATACGATACAGAACAAAAGGCCTCAAAAGAAAGGCTACTTCCTAGAAGCCTCTATTTTGAGAATGCAGTGGGGACCCCAGCAGTCTCTCAAGAGGGTAGACATGCCACAGAGCAAAGAGACAAGCACATTTTCCCTTGCAACATGCTAGCCAGTTTCCTGCTTGATGGAGACAGGAATGGCACACAGGATGTGAACACATCCTCTGCCATTGCAGCTCCTCTCAACAAAAAACTGTCTGCAAGAGGCTTGGAAGGAGGAAACAGTGAATATGAGCTGATACACTGACAATGGATATTAGCAAACAATTACCAGAATCACTGGTAAATCAGAACCTTACTCATTTTAAAGAGTGGTGGCTCTTCTAAACACGTGCCTGAAAGTCATGCTCAGAATGAAGAGATACTTAGCAGCTTAAGCAGAGAGAAGAGAGTCTCAAAAGAAACTTCAGGATGACCCATCAATTGTAGAACACCAATGAAATTTTCCATGGCTCTCTAAATGCCTTCCCATTAGATGTCTGAAATAAAATTGTGGTGGTGCCACTATGCAAAAAAAAACAGCTCACCTCTAGCAGAATGCATTCTGGCCACAACTGGCCATGCTACCTACCTCTCTAGCTTCATAGAGGGAAACCAGAGATAATCAGTGTCAGAGATAATTTAGATGTCAGTAGCAAGCTCCCTGCATCTCCTCTTTGTGGAAAAAGAGTAATTTTGGGGGGAAAAAGGCAATTTTCTGAGGACCCTGAATCTGCAGAGATAAGAAATAAGTCCTGGTATCAAAGATACAAATTAAGTAGACATATCCACAGACACCCAAGGCTTACTGAGCAATATGAAAAGATCCATCTCTTGACTAAAGCAGAACTCAGGCACACTCCAGGGAAAAAGAAAACCTAGGGTAACTCTAGAAAAAGGCCTCATTTCAGAAAAAAGCAAAAAAAAAGCTGTATATGGTAGACCAATGAGGTAGGCCTTAATCGTCCCTATATGCCTGAAGTATGTGGTTGTAAGAAATGCCCATTTCCAAGGAGGTTACAGAAAGTTCTATAAAACTCCTAATGGATAAGATTAGATCCCATCAAAGAACTAGCTCTTGCATGAAGACAGACATTCAAACCCACCCACAAACCGAAGAGCATGAAAGCCGAAATCAAAGCAGCTGTAACAAGTTGGCAAACTTTCACAGAATTAAGGACAAACCGTGACCATTACGTTTCAAGCAGCATCTCATGACAGTCAGAATCCACAGAAAAAGCACAACACAGTGAAAATCTGGCCAACTTAGCAGTCTGTGATTCACAGACACATTTCTGAAACTAGTAGGTACCAGAGAAGAATAGGAAAGATGTATTGCAGAGAATCATGCATCCTCCATGCTCCAGCAGCTGCGAAAGTGATTCACAACTCCATCCCTGACTTTTTAAAGAAGACCTCCGACTATCCAAACTGGTAGAAACAGGTCTGCTAGAATGGCCCCACTTATGGAAGAGATATCCTAGGACACAAGAAATTATCTCCTACTTGTTATCCAGGCTGCAGTCCTGGTTTCATTCTCACAGGGATGAGAGGAGCTATGCAAATCCATCGAGTGGAAAAGAACTACTGGCCAACCAACCAATCCTGTCCCCAAAACTGCCTATCCATGATTTAGTACTTTCTGATAAAGGAGGAGACAAGCAAGTTCTCCTTTACCTATTTAGAAAGTAGCAAGTTGTAGGTAGTTAGCAGTATATGAGATTTCCAAAAGCATGGGGTAAGAACAACATGCATATTGTGTGGATCATGCCAAATGTCAGTGTGGAGCCAAAGACAGTAGTGATTACTGCCCCAAAGCCATATCATTAACAAGGCAACAATCACAGCATGTAGGCAGGGATGAATCAAGAGGCATGCTAAGGAGGAAAAGAATTTAATTGATGGTCACAGAAACAAGTCAAATGACTGGCATTTATACAAACAAAATGAGGCCAAAACTGAAAATTCAAAATTAAAGTATATCACAGTGCTGTTTCTTCCATCCAATTACTCTGCCATACAACATGCACTGAACACAGAGTGCCAGTGCAGCAAGTGTGGCCACAGAAAAGTTGGCTTCTGCAGTTTGAGAGTCTGACATGACTGACCACCCTCACAAAAAGAAAGCAACCAATGCTTAGCGCAGACACAATGCCACATGACACAGCCCCTGTGCTCCCATGCAGACAGTATTCTGCAAACATACACAAAATGATTTCTGTCTGAGCAAGACAAACCTTATAGTGCAAACTGTTAAATTATTACTCTCATGTCTAGATTTGGCATGGCATAAATGGAAAATTCTCACTCTTGGGGCTCTCTCAGAAGAAAGACCTGAAGTTGCTTGGAAGTGAAAAGTGAGCTGCAGTCAGCAGCATGCTGCAAGGGAAGGAGGAAGTGACTCACTAGGTTTTCCTCTGTGATGAGATTAGATGGTTTCAAGAACGAAAGATAACATCCAGAATGACAAATGGCCAGGTGGTAAAGAAAGCAACCTGAACATTCTCAGTCTTGATTATGCAGATCAGATTATTTACCTACTGCAATATGCCACAGTTGTGTACGAAAACAACCCCATCACACAGAGCCAAGAGTTCAGGCTGCCCACTCAGCATTCAAACTGCACTGCTTTTCTACTCAATCAAGATTTAAAATACAAACCGCATTAGGGACGTCATAGGCAACTCCTTTGCCAAAAACTGGTGTAGTTAACCGAGAGTACACATCCTCTGCATTCAAATCTTCGTTTTTACTATTGAAGAGTAGAGCAGCAGCATCACTACCCAGTAAGTATGTGAATGTCTTGCCAACCATAGTGAAACTGAACACAGGTCCATACTAAGACAGAGAATAAAAAAAAAAAACCAATTTATTTTAAATAGAACACAGATCGTTAAAAACCTATCTCTGTGTACAGTCTTTCACAAATTACTTTTTCTCCTAAGAACTATCCAGAGATTTAATAAAAATAAAAATATTTTAAACTAGATTTAAATTCTGTTCTTAATGTAGATACTAGTGCTATCTACTGTTATAATGAACACATGTGAATGTGCACATTTTAAAACCATATATTTTAGAAAACATAAATAAAAGATCAGTCACACTAAAAACACTAGCAGAGAGATTGCAGCACACATTGACTTCAGTAATCTACAAATGCTGTCTCAAAAATTTCTAAATTTGGAGTTATCCATAGGTAATTAGGGGCAAATAAGATTTTGAAGTTTAAAAGTCATCTCCAGCAGACCTTTAAGCACCAGACTTGGCTTTTTCTAAGCTAACCAAGCTAAGATTTAAGCTTATAATTCTAGATAGTTTTAGACTATGTGAAACAGCTTGATAAATCTAATTTAATTTGAACTAAAGCTCTACTGATTTAGTTAATTTCTTCTGGGCTGTTACAGTATAAAAACTACTGAGGTTTTATACACCAGCTCTTTTAATGTAAGAGAGGCTTTAAAATTCATCAAGTTGCCTACAGAGGTGGTCAGCTACATACCAGGCCAGTCACAGTTTATAAGGAATGTGATTAAAAGTTACCAATTACAGCAAGAAATAATGTAATGAAAATGGCTTTTTAATTAACTTGTGATTCAGCCATGAGTATTACTCAAATGCACAAGTATATTTTTGACATGTGAATCACAAGAGAGAGCTCAGAAAACACTACTGCTACATGAAGAAATCTGAAGATCACAGAGCCTACTGTGCACACTCCATTCCATATTTGAGGTGGTAAATGAGAATGAATTGATTTTAAACAGGCCCTAGATAGAGAACTTATTAGATACACAAAAATATTTTAGCATATGTTCAGGCAGTCATGTGGGAAAACATACCTTGTCATAAGCATTTTCCAAAAATTCAATGGGACTTTTTCCAAATGCAATTGCATGGCCAAGAAAAGGGATGCCCGATGAAATAAAAGGTGGATAGTTCTGCAGAAGAAAGAGAAAAATAATTACTGAATTTTCTTCAGAGATTATCACAGAAACATGAACTAATAGAATATCCCGAGCTGGGAGGAACCCACAAAGATTGAAGGCCAACTCCTGGCCCTGCACAGAACCATCCCCAAAGGTCACAGCACGTGTCTGAAAAAATTGTCCAAATGCTTCTTAACTCTGCCAGGCTTGGTGCTCTGATCACTTCCCTGGCATGACCCAGTGCCCAAAAGTAATCAAATCAAGGCCATTTACATAAAAACTAACCAGATAGGAAGTTTTATACATGTTTGTTTAAACTCTTTTGTGAAAAGGCCACCTTTAAAAAAATACTCAGTTTTTCAGCTAGAACTACATTTCAACGCAGCAAGGGTCAAAATAAAGTGAGTATGATTAAGATTCTTCATATGCTGCCTCTGAATGTAAAGCACAAAGATACTGCAGGTGAAAAGAAGGCAGTCAGAACCGAAACAGTGCTGGACGATTTGTTAAACAGCCCCCCAAAAGCAACTTCAGGTTAGCAATGGGTTTCATACATAAGCGAGCGCCTTCTTTTAAGCTCCATCGACGAAGCAGTACCGGGAACAACCTTTGCTTCCGCAAGCCCTGGGCGCCTCCGCTTCCCGCGGTACCAACGAGCCGGGCGAGGGCGAAGCCAGCGCAACTCCCCCAGAAGCCGCCCCCGGGGAGGCTGCTGGAGACGCCGCTCGCTCGCCGGAGCGAATCCACACGCCTGGATTCCAGCGCCGCTTCCCCTGCGCTTCCCAGGGCTGTCCCGGGGCGAGCGCACCCCTGCTCCCCCTTCCGCCAGGTTGCCCCGGCCCGCGGGCACCGTCCCTCGGCCGGACAGCGGCCCCCGCCCCGCCGCCGCCAGCGCTCACCTTCTGCTCGGAGCCGAGGTGCCGCCGGTATCCCAGCTGGAACAGGTAGCCGAGGCTGAGCGCGAAGGCGGAGGCGGCCAGCACCAGGGACAGGGGGTTGCCGACGGCCACCCGCTCCAGCAGAGACCCGCCGACCTCCATCAGGCTCAGCATCTTCTCGGCGCCCGCCGCCATCCGCCGTGGCTCCGCGGGGCAGGGCAGGGCGGCGCGGCGCGGTGCGGTGCGGGAGGGCCGGGCTGATCCGAGCCCGTGCGACGTTCCCGGCGCTGGGCTGATCTCTGCCC
>VZRN01005751.1:2642675-2666184 GCA_013397935.1 Dasyornis broadbenti | reverse complement strand
GAGGGCTCGGCCCCAGTGCCGGCGGCACCGCGGCGAGCGGCGGCTGCGTGTTCGGGCGCTGGGTGCTCTCCAACACACGGTGAACACGGTTCTTCGGGAAACGAGGCTTATGACGGTGAGCTGTGCTCCGGGCATCGCTGCCGGGAGCCCCGCTGCCAGCCCAAGGCGCTGCTTTGTGCAGCTGCACCGCACGCAGAGAGCGAGGACAGCTTATTGGTGCTTAATTCCAGATGCTCCAAATGTTTAACGTCAGAAAATCCCCGGAATTGCTTCTGAAATGAGTTTCCACTAAGATCTAAGGATTTAAGATCAAATAGTGCCCACAGTTGCACCTGGAAACTAAGAGCTCATCACAGCCGAGGCTGGCTTTGGTTGTCCAAATACAATTTTTTAATTCAACAGAAATGTATCTTAATGCATTTTCAGAAAATTCTACTTTAGACAGGTCTTTTTAAGGCAATATTTGTTCACCCAGAGAGTCCATTCAGTTTTTACCTAAAGAAAAGTTTGAATGTGTAAGTCTGGAAATACTAGTAGGAAGCTGGGTTGATTATTACATATAATGAGATGTTTCAGCAGGGTACAGTTGCAAAAATTATCTGTAATGCTTTTAAATATTTTTTTGCAAAGTTCAGAAACAAATTCTCATAAATTCTTCACTTTTTCTGAAGAAAACTGTTGTCATCAGCTCTGAGTACTTTTCATTTTGTCGACTGGAAAAGGTGCACAGGCGAAAACATTAACTTATCATTACTGATTGACATTCTTATCGTTTCTGAAGGTGTACAGTATCCTCTGGTAAACCCTGTATCACTGTTAAGTACCTTCAAACTCTTCATGTCAGCAATGGGATCCTGTAAAGTTTTTAATTTGCTGCCTGCAAGCTCTGAGTTTCAACACTTTCCAGTACCAAAGGAAATTCATCAGTGCTGTAGTGACTGAGAAAGTGCTCCTTAATATTTACAAGCTTCGACAATTCTTTTAGGAGTCAGAACATGTCACTGGTTGTTACTGACATTCTATACTGTCAATTTATGAAGAAAGGACATTTTTGGTGGCAATAGTGTCAGTCTGTTTCTTCCACGGGACAGGCTTTCCAGATTAATTACCTATATATGAATGGTTTTATTTAACTTTTATGTCATTATTGCATTAATTATATTTAAATGTATACAGAATAGTAATAGTCTTGTACGTTACTTTTGTATCTTTACCCTATATTAGTAACAATTCTTTAAGGTATAGCAGAGCTTTTGCAAACCATGTATGTTGTTTCTGCTGAACTTGTATCTCTTTTTTCAGTCACAGCCCACCGTTAAACTGCATCCAGCTTAAGCTAACAATGGTCGGGAAACCCCCACCTCACTGGAGCAATTGTTCCCTGTCAACATGCAGCATTAGCAGCAGCAGCAGGACCTCCCCTCAGGACCAAGGCTTCCCTCTTGGACAAACTGCTCACTAGGGCGAGAGGAGGTCAGTCATTCCACTTGGTTAAATTTTGCCTGTTTTTCATAGTTTTAAGTTCTCGGTTACTCTTTTGCCTTACAGGGCCTGGCTATGTGTTCCATTCTCAAATCTTTGCTTTTGTCAGCTGTACACGTTCTTGCTTTTTAAGAAAGCACTTGTTAGATGGACTGTAGGTGTTAAGCTGGGCATCTCATGCTTACAAAATCATATTTGTCAGCTTTGCCCACCTTGCAGCTTGTTTTCATTGGGTTTTTGTTTAATAGTGATATGAAGGTTGTTACTAATGGTGTCTTAGCAGTGTTGGATTTCTCCCTGTTTCCATTTTTCATTTCCCCACTTCCAGATGAAAGGAGTGCACACACTTGCCTTGTCACAGCAGGCAAGCGGAAGCTCCCGCATACCCAGGTGCCAGAAGCCTCTGGGACTTCAGCGTTGGGCTCTTGGTACTCAGTGCCTCCACTGATGTGCAACATCTGCAAACCTCTGCTTTGCCATGATGCACAGTTTCCAGTTAATCTGGTGAATTCCTGGGTGGTTTCTGAGGTGCACTATCTTAATTTAGAGTCACCATGGGACTCTGCCTCTGGTCCTCTCTGATGGTCTTCTTACATACCTTACAAAGATGAGCCTGTTACAAACTACTGCTCTTTGGCAATAACACCTGCTTGGTGTAACATTTGATGGCACTTTCATGCTGGCTACAAAAATAGAAACACCAAATGTGACTGTTGGAAACAATTTTATTAGGTAGTAATAAATAAGAATTTAGCAGAAAGGACTATACAGCAATAAGGCATATTGATAGTATAGTTAAATAGGCAACTGACACACCTTCTAAACATTTTCCTCTGGTTTTCTAAGAAAGTGCTAAGTAGAGAAATGTATTTCTGATACCAGTGCCAAGTGATAGCAGGGACGCACAATGAAGGACATGACTGTTGCATTATCTACCTTAAATAAAGTATAACAATCCATGAAGATTTACTGTTCTTTAGACCTGTGAAGTTTAAGTAGAAAAGTACAGCTCGCTAAGAAGAATACAAAATACAAGTCTCGTGTTCACTTTTTTAACGGTTTACTACTTTAATTTCTTAAACTGCACTTACTAGTAAGGTATAAGTAAAATTACTATACAACAGCACAGTTCTTCACATTCATTTTAGCTTTTATTTGAAAACTTATAGGCAAGTGCTAATTTTTATTTTTTTAAAAAAGCTTTTTTTTACAAAATATTGCACACTGTATTAGCATGCAGTTTACACGGAAGAAATAGTCAAGTGCACTTAAAACCCTGAAATACAACCAGAAACTTCAAAGATTTGTGTTACAGTTACTATTTTAATGTACAGTGATATGTTTCAGACTGCATAGGATCCCACCTTACACTTGGGACACAGCTTGTTGAGCCCCAATCCTGACTCTACAAAGAGCAGGCGGAATGCTTTCAAACTGTACCTGACCTCCTTGCCATCTTCATTCCTGCATCCTGCACTGCATTTAGCCTGAAGAAACTGAAGTCAGTAATCAGTAGGAAAATTAATTTAAGAGAAATAACTTAGTACCTCCTGTATGAGTTTTTGTTACTGCATATATGTTGCAATCCAGGGTAGGATTTATTAAACTTTCTGAAGTTCTCTGAGTAAGGTTCATCTGTAAATCCGTATCTCCCTCTCCTCCATACATACATTTTATATTGCACAGCAAAAGTAAAAATCCATTTTAAAAAACAAGCATGCTAAACATTCAATATGGCTTCTGAATGATTTAAAGTATTTCCCTTTTGGCATCCTCATGCAATATTTTAGAATAAATATGGATACAAAGTATGAGAAAGTTAAGAGTAAAAATAAAGCAAGCTAAAATGTTTGTCAGAAACCAAATAAAAAACAAGGGTTTATCAAAAGTGGTTGCTCAAAGGTCTAACTGGTCTTTTAAGCATATTTATCAATAATATCTTAAAAATACAGGATGTCTACAAAATACTGCAACGTATGCCACCTCCTTGATGTTCCACACAATGACATGAAAGGTAAATAGGTTAACTGAGACTTGCTTAATAGCACTGATAGTCCCATATTTCTCTGGGAACAAAAGCTTTACTGGATTCATGCTTGTCAAACTCGGTAAACCATTTACATTTCATTAGCTTTATTGTTTAAGCTCAAGCCCTACAATAGTTAATATTTGAAACACAAAAATATTTATAAAAATAATAGATATGTTGTATAGTTTTTTAAAAAAATAAACCATGCAGCTTCTGTACAAAGTTAAAAAACTGTACAAATTGACTTTTCTATTGTGTAAAATTCATGTACATGGAAGTCATGTTACAAGGAGGAACAAGTTGTTTTTTGCTCAGCCATCAGATGCCATCTTGTAACTATTGTTCATTTCGATCACTCGTTTCTTTCAGTTGGCATTAACTGGCCATTTAATTTCATCAGGAGTTTTACAACGAGTCCTGCCTATATAAAGGGATGCAATGAAATTCTATCAGCATTTTAGAACTATGACAATCAAGTACATGACAAAACCATTCTCAGCTTTATCCAATCTCAAACTCTGCTAGTTTCAATCACAAAGTTACTGGCTCCACCTCAGTGATTCCCATTATGTTTGGAATTAATCTTAGAGAATTAGAGGATTTGGACATATGCAACAAACAGTTTCAATTTAAAAAAAGGTTTATTCTAATGATTAGAGATGCATTTTATGTATTTTGAATTCTTAAGCCTTCACATGCTAAGAAAATGAGCAAACATTCTGAAATATTAATAAGAAAGTTTTAAAATAATTTTTGTGGGGGCTTGGTTTAGGCTTCTTTTATAATATGCAAGGGTGGTCAGTCTCAAGAGAAAAGAGGCTTGTGTTTCTAATTTAGGAAAAAAATAATTGAACGTAAAGGATGAAAAATTATAGCGCTTACCTGTTTGGTATGCACGATAAAGCTCATTTTATTTTCCAGACTGTGGATTTGAAAACATGTATCTCCATCTCCCAACTGCCACATAAAACAACCGTACTTTAAGCTAAGGAGTAGAGCCTACAATCAAATGTAGGAAACTGTCACTCAGAAAATATTCTCCATACTTGCAAATTGAATTTCCCTTCATTCACAAAGACAGGATTCGGACTTAAACCACTATGTTCCAAGACACAGTTCATAAAGTAGTAAAGTGAAAAAATACAAGACTTTGTTAGTGAATTATAAGGATCTTAAAATCTTGGAAAATTTCAGTCAAGTTTAACTAGACAGTTGGATATGAAATTACTTCTGGTACAAAGATTTTAAGAAAAGAGAATTAAGTTTTACAGTTATCACTGGCAGTTCACTTAAGCTGACCTTTGTTTCCATGTTGAGGAGGTGCAGCCCTTTTACGTTTACTCCTACATACACTTTGATGACTTTATGGCTACTTGAACTTGCTTTGGTGAATATCTGTCCTGTGAAAAAAGCTGCTCCATAAGTAGGAATTTCCCAGCAATTCTGCAAGAACATGCGCTGAAGGTGATGCATCTCCTTACTGACACCTTTACTGGTGCTGAGATTCTATAAATAAAGAAACAATGGCAATCAACAAGTCTCTCGAAACAGTTGTAATTGTTTGAGGAAAATCCACTGTTTAGTGCAATTCCTACTAAATGCGTATTTCCAAAGTGCTTTCCCAGCAACCATCTTCCTACAGCTTAATTAGACCTTAGAGCCACAGAATGGCTCAAATGCTCTAAGAGATTGAGGCAAAACCCAGACACCTGTATGAGCCTCAGAAATCTGAGCACAGCCACGTAACCTCTGAAGGGCCTCACAGCTTTGCCTCTCTCAGAAGTAATTTGGATTTGGGATTGGCAGCTATGCACCCATCTGATGCTAAATGCATCACAATCCTTAAAACTACGTATTCTTCCTCTTTTAAGGGGTCCAATCCAGTGAGACATGTAAAATGAGCAAGTACCTCCTTCCAAAAACATGGATTGTTTTTTCTTTTCTAAGCAAAAGAGAGGTGCGGATCTCTTTTCAATAGT
The DNA here is from genome assembly GCA_013397935.1 of Dasyornis broadbenti. Taxonomy (NCBI): domain Eukaryota; kingdom Metazoa; phylum Chordata; class Aves; order Passeriformes; family Dasyornithidae; genus Dasyornis; species Dasyornis broadbenti. The sequence goes on along the minus strand of VZRN01005751.1, from coordinate 2,660,694 downwards.
GGAGCTTTTATTCAGAATGAGACAAGTTTCTGTTCCTTCCTCTTCAGCAGAATGCAGCAGTCAGAACAAACTATCACTGGAGTGCTCCTCAAACCAGACTGATACCAAACAATCTAACAAAAAATTGGTTGTGCTGTGCACAAGGTGAGAAGGCACAGACATGAGGGAGAACACATGTCTTCAACAGTTAGGGGGCCATGACTGTGGGTATGATAGAGGGGATCAGCCTCTCTGGATCCACACCCTGCTTACCTGAACTCTGTAAAGTCATTTCTAACATGTAAATCTTCAGGACAAAAATTGCAACTGTTTTCCCCTTCCCCCATGCCCCACACCCCAAAATAATGGCCTAAAAGGAGAAGTAAAGAAAGCTATGCTCATTCTTAGGCTTACTTTGATGACAGTATAGTGTATAGACAACTTTGCTACACCATAGTCTGAGACCACCATCACCCCCACCTTCATCTTTGTTAGAACAGGAATGATCTGCTGGTTTCTGACAAAAAATGTGTGGGCAGCAAAAGAAAAGTTTATGGTTGAGTAATCTCATCTCAAAAAGAGGGGCAAGGTTTGAAAACATTCCCTGGGTGCCTCTGCAGTGTTTCCTGGCAGCTACCTTTAGTGATGCACATCAGCTGGTACAGTTCTCCTGACACACCTCACTTTTTCCACAATTACTTGTGAAGATCACAAATTTAATCTAACCTCACTTGGGATCTGCAGCCCTCAGTTAGATGCATTTTACACAAGCAGCCCAAGGGCACATTTAAAAATTTTGCTCAATTAACTGAGGTCTAATCAAAGGAGTTTGTGTGTGTTTGCATATATGCACATCAGCAGCACTACCAGATCCCTAACACACAAGTTACACTGACAAAAAGGACTTTGGGGATCTATTGCTACTACAGTCAGACATGAAAATGTAAGTCAGAGTAGATTTTTCCACATCTATGCCTGAACTGGAAGTGTGCCCAATACATAGCTACCACTTAAGGTAAATGAACAGATAACAAACATATTTACTTCTAACAAAGAGATCATCTGTCACTTTACAAGAAATAAATTCCAACAAGCCATCCCAAAAATTCAGAATATACACATTTTTAGCTTTTTATACTGGTATTTCTGTTCATTATTTGACAGCCAAACAGCCAAAAATGTTTAAGAACAGGATTTTTTACTACTTGCTTATTTATCTCACCTTGTATTCATGAAGTATCCTGTTTGTCCAGTGAGGAGCTTTACTTTTTAGTTTGGTTATTGGTACAATAGATTTAAGGTTTTCTTCACTAAGAAAAAAACAAGAGGAAGAAAAGTTTTTCTTCACTAAACAAAGTAAGAAAAAAGAACAGTGTTTGCCTCAGTGTACCTTCAAGTCACATACTGAGCTAGACAGTCAGCTCTTACTCTATCTTGCCTCATCAGATGAGATGGTTTCATAAGATACAATGTAATTCTCAGTTAATGAAGACACAGCTTTACATTGTACGCTCTGTGTCACACATCATGGACATGGCATGGTGAGGAAATGCCAGCAGAACACGTGACTCATACTTGGTTGGAGAACAGTTTGATGAATTCCAGTTTGGAAGCCAAAATTATATACAAAATGCCATTTACACCAGTATATCACATACTCAAGAAAATATGACAGATTGTATATACTCTTTCCTCCACTGCTGTAGTCAGCACCACCAAGGACTCAGCCCAATTAATTTCCACATTAAAGGTATGTATTACATGACATGAAAGAGATGCTACTTACATAAAGTGCCTTTTTTAAAAAAACCCAAAATACAGGAAACAAAAAACACTAAAAGGAACAACACAAGCCTTTACTAGTTTGCTTTTATGTACAATTAAGACAGTCTCAAGACAATTTAGTAATTTTTAAATAGTATTTGGCAAAAACTGCATGCATGATCTACCAAGCAAAAACCCTGCACAGGACAATCAGATCTTTAAGTTCAATGTTACTCTCATACAAACAACAGCCTAGATATATTTTTGAAACTACCAGTCTGTGAATAAACATTTATGTCAACTACCAAAAAAAAAAAAAAATCAGAACATAAATCTCTTCATCTATGTGAAGAACTATGTGAATACGGATTGAAAGCATGTCCAAATGGCTTTTTATCTGGCCCAAACTATCTTTGCAGGTAGTCCTGTCTGTAGAGCCAAACACTTTCATTGTGCAGGATCAGCTTGGACCCACAGTATTGACATGCCTCGGTGTGGAGGGGAACACCACCCTGCAGCTGCTGGGAGTCAGCAGGGGGTAGTTTCATACAAAACTCAGCTGCACTGAACTGCACACTTGTGCAAGTGGGCAGTCCCACTTAAACCCCATTCTCCTTATGCTCCATCTACCAGCTGTGTAACTGCAGGAGAATACATGCAAAAATCCACCAAGCAAAGACAGCTCAGTTGATGCTGTGAATAAGAGATGATGAGAAGTGTAGTGGCATTCCAGAACAGCACAGCTGCTGTTCCATGAATGAAGTGAGGTGAAGATGGCAGGGGGTGAAGGTGCACACAGTAGAGAACTGGAATCTTGATGGGCTCAGATACTGCTGTAGAAATGTATGTGGGAAGAAGAAGCCTTATCCCAAAATAGTTCAGCTACTGTTGTGCTGGCATGCAGAGGGGAGGGAAGAGAAAAATACCATCTGGCTGAGCCCTACTGGTGCTATGGTTTTGACAAATTTAGTACAGCATTTCTCCTACAAATGACAGAAGAGAAAATATATCTCTACATGGTCTGTCCAAAGAGGGAAAGTCAATCCCAGTCGATGGTCTAACTGCCATAGTAAGAAGTTTCTTCAGCATTGTTCAAAGCCTCAGTCCTGTCAGAACCCTTCAAATGAATACTGTTACTTATTTTGGTATTACTGTATCTGAGGACAGATTTTACAGAATACAGTACCTCCATCCCTCTGTCTGGACCTGCAATAATTAAGATTAATACATTTTCACACACTTTGCCCGGCTTCTAATTAAGGCTACAAGGGTTATGTGATTATTCTGAACTACAGCTCAGTGATGGAGAAAACTCACAAACATACCTAAAATCTGAGAGTTCCATATAAGTGCTATCTAAAAATATTTAATCTAAACTCATAAATTTAAGTTTTAAATACACATACTTACTTTAGAAAGCCCTGTTTATGTTTCTTGCTCTCATAATTTCCATAGACTATTTGTAGAAGCAGACTTGCCAGTGTAATCAGCTTTGCATCAGGTGATGTATAAAAACCTTTCAGTAAATTGTATCTGGCTTCATCAAAAAGTATAAGAATAGCCAATGGATCCTCAATCTGTTAAAAAGATTTAAATAACATGATTTCTTTGTAAAACAGAAAATGAGCTTAGAAACTATAAATACAATTTTTCACTGATTCAGAGACAGAAGACAAAGGTGTGATCCTGACTGAAGTGTACATTTTGGTGGCACTTTGTAATAGAAAAAATGACATATTTTCATTGCCTTACTTCAACATCTCACTGATCTAACACACAAATTAAAGGCAACTACTATACCATGCCCAATCAAAAAGTTCACAGAAATACTGATTATCTATGAATTTTTCCCCCATGAATTTATTTCAAATAATATATTTGAATAATCCCATTGAAATCAACCAATTAAAGTAACTGAAAAACAACAGCAAAAGGAAGAAAAAGAAAAACAGGCAGGTTGTTTTTAGCCATATGACAGACAGAGACTGACACATGGAGACATTGGATAAACAAAACTGAGAGGGTGAGAAAGAGAGAGAACAAAGAGATGGCAGGAAGGCAAGAGAGAGGTAGGGAAGAATGTGAAGACTGAGATTATTACAGAAAAGGAAATGTCAGGTTTAAGTAACTTTGGAAATTACTACAGTCACTATACACACTGAGTGTTGATGGTCAAAGTGTTCTGAGTCTGACCATGATTTCATGCATTCACTTCCAAGTGCTGACCTTTTTCTCTATTTCCAGTGGAAGTCGCACATCCCTTCTCAGGAAAAGCTGTGAAGTTTCCCTTTGAGGATCCAAGTTTGTCAGTTCAGTGAAAATTTCAGGCCAGTCTCGAATATGCTGCAAAGGCTTGTGATATGGCTTCAGCTGGAGGCCTGACAAATAACAATATTTGCTATTTTATAAAAAAAACAATATTTGTTTCTAAATAAACAAACAGAATAGCCCAGCACATATACACACATATTACACATAAATGATTAAATGCTACACCAAACCCAGAGTATCTGAAATTGAGTACTCTTTAACAAACATTTTCCCTATATTTTCATACTGCTATATAGAAAAGGTTTGGAAAATATGGATTTATTGACAAAACTCTTAGCATCAATTCACTAAACGCAATAGTGTTGAAACTGTTATTTTCAGTTTCTCAGGAGTGAAGTGGTATTTAAAAATTTAACAGAGTACCAAGACTGACCTTAAAAACACAATAATAAAACATGAGAGACTGTTGTCTCTATTATTATGGCAGAAATACAAAGTCCAACAATCTTATTTCTGACAGAAAAATACAGTTATAATTTATCTTATAAATGTATTTGCCCTTTTTGTGTATATATAAAACCCATAAATTTTCAGAGCAGACATTCTTCCTTTTAATCTGTAAAATGCCTTGATTCTTAACAGGCTAAAGTCATTCAATGTTTCATGTTCTCCTGTGTATATGAGAGCTCAGAAATTAATGCAGAGCTTTCAGCTACAGTCCTACTATGTACTTGAGTCTAGATCTTTGGCTCACTCACTTACCCTGCCTGTCCTTGGATTATCATTTGGCTTTTTCTACTAGTGAGGTTCTAGGAGGCGGTCTCTACCTCATCCTGACTGTTCTGGCTTTCACACTGTGGCATTTTACATTATATGAAAAAATGGGTGTGTTATAGTGCAACATCTTGCACTGAGAACAGTCTGTTCATTTAACTTATCCATCTTACATTCAAACACAGAAAAGCATCATCTGTCCTACAAGCAAAGAACCTACGGTCCTTGCAGTTACAAACTGCAACATAGTTGATAATGAAATTTGTCCCTTAGTTGTCTGAAGCCATAAATCAGGAGCTCATTTTCAAACCTAGGCTAAGCATCTAGGGAATTACTTGCTTTTACACAAACAATGTATCAGTGAACTCTTCCCCTCAAATGCAAGGGTAATACCCCAATGATTCTATGATAACATGACATACATATTTAGAAAAGGCAAAAGCAGCAAGACTTTAACCCTCAAACACTTCCTTTTCTTCCAGACATTAAGATCTATGTTTAGCTGAGGGTTACAGTAGTCATGTAGCATACAGCAAAGTAAAAAGGTAAATGGCATGACACTGGAAGAAAAAGATTAAAGAAGAATGAAGAAAATATTTCCTGCAATATTTAGAGCTATTAAAAAAAAAAAAAGTAACAATGCCACTGTAGTGGAGCATTGGCAACAGTAAATAAAATTTTAAATACAAGGCTTCTGTGTTAATGACATTGTCAACATAGTATCCTACCAGACCTGAACTGAGCTTTGTAACCACAATAATGTGTCCCATAGCTATTGTGTTGCAGCAGTACTGTTGACCACATGATCTGAAAAAACCCAAGCACACTCGCTGACTCTTTTGGGCTTCTATTTATCTTCTGCTATATATCTCAAATAAAAACTATAATATACTTTTTATTTAGATCAGAAATAGCAAAAGTACCACAAATACAATAGTGATGTTTTGCATCAGAATTCTCTCCCATCAGATATATCTGAAAACTTGTTTATCGAAAATTATTTTGGTGCAAAACACAGGAAATTCGTATGATTAAAGGACCTAATGAAAAAACATTAATCATCTTACTTGTAATTAGTACTTTTAAAAAGACTAAACGTTGGTAAAACAACTACATGCATCCAGATTCAGATACTCTGGGAATAAAACTACAGATAAAAACTAGGATAAGCTACTGGTGAGGCCTATGACAGCCAAGGTGCCCTGTAAGAGAAAGGAAACCTGGAACAGCCACTCATCTTCCTGGATGAAATACATCACAGGTGCCAGATACAGTCAGACCTACCAAGGGTACCCAAAGTAAAAGCTAAAACAGAGAAGCTCTCAGCAGCTCTGAAAGCAGTTTGGAGACATCAAGCTGTAAAACCTGTCAGAGAGGATGTTTTCTACTCTCCTAAGACATACTACTTTTTCCTAAAGACAAGGAGAAATAAACTATGATAAACCCTCAAGTACAACCATTGTCCTTTTTGCTTACTGAGGTTCTCAGAACAGATCCAGATAGTGAAGTACTGCTGAGTTTCTTGAGACAGACGCATGCCCTCCATTATTTGCTGGACAGTTGTGTTGTTTCCATGTTTCAGCTCGACAGAGCGATACGACCCATCCATACGATAAATTCGTGCCTTTTCATACTACATCAAAATGGAAACATTTTAAACAAACAACTTGTTAAAATCCTTTCTCTTAGCGCTTCTAGAGAGGAAAATTCTACCATAATTCAGCAACATCCATAACATTGGGAAAAAGAACATTGCACAACTCCTGCATATTTATTATTTACCAGAATTGTTTGTTTCATGTCCTGTGCAAGTTCTTTTACTGTGCTTTTTACAACAGTAACTCCAAGACAGATCTTGCTGGTATTTTGAGGACTTCTGTTGAACTCAAAGGCAAGCAGGTATTTAAGTTCCCTGAGGGATCTGGGCTCAGCTGCCTATGCATATCCCAAAATATTCACTTTGCTATTACTGGTAAGTTATGAATTTTCCCCCTCTACACTAAAAGCCTTATTTTTAAGAGGGAAGCACCACCCTTTGCTCAGAACCCACAACAAGAAGAATACAATCTCACTAAAACTTACAGTGCTTCTGTAATATAATATAAATAAATATAAAATAATAAATAATAAATAATAAATAATAAATAATAAATGATAAATAATAAATAATAAATAACAAATAATTTTCTCCTTCAGAACTCCCATAGCTTTCACTGATTGCATGTGAGTCCACAGTATGTCTCCTGAAAGACATATATAAATGTAAATCAGATGCTTAAAGCATATATACATAAGTCATAAATCAATGAAATGTCTTGTTTTCATTTCTGTAACAGATTAGATGTTTCAGCTGCTTAAATAAAAATGTTTCAGGAATTTGTTCTTTTCCTTCTTTAAATCTACTAAGTCATCAAGAACTGAGTTCCTAAAAACTTATAGAAAAAAAAGATGGATGCCTTGGAAAATGACAACTGACTGAAAATGAGGTTGGAATGGAAAACATCAGTCTACCTTTGCTGCAGTAGTCACTGTCATTCCTACTGTAGTAATTTATAGGGGGGTTATTTATTGTATTAATTAAATAGTAGTATGTGACAACACAATATCACGCATTACACTCTGAAATTTACTTAACACATGTGCATTAGTCTTCGCAGTCATTAGACACACACACCTCCATATGAACTACTGCATAGTAAGATCCCTAAAATAAAGGTCAGCTCCTTCATTATTTTAGAAGATCATTCATGCAGAGAGAAATGAAGATAATTTAAAACATCTTGAAGAACTGACAGGTTTACTACCACCTACCTACAGGGATACAGGTTGCCTCTGTAAGTGGGTTTCTATCATTTGGCTAATTTTAAATCTACTTCGGGATAAGAGGAATTGCAGTGTAAATTTTGTTTCCTGTCCTTGCTGAATCTCCACTGGCTGCCAAGGAAGCCAACACTGACTAACTGATGAAAAGCTATTTCATAGAAGCCTACATTTAGCTAGCTGAATACTCCTATTTATCAACATACAAGATGACAATGCATAAAGAAAACTGATGGTTATATGATCAAAAATAGACATAAAATCAGTAGCTGATGTGATGCTCCTACAAATAAATTGGAGCATCATATTTATGTGTCTTATGTATACTTCTTGAGCCATGAAACAGAACAGAAACATTTAAAGAGACAAAATGTCAGTTTGCCAGTATTTACACTAACAATTCCAGTGTGCTGCACATTTCCAGTAACAGCTAGAAGTGACCCTAGCTCTTCTACAAGATTAAGTGTAAATTAAACACAAACTTTAAACTATTTAGAAAATAAACTCATACAGGTTTATTTATGGCTTCCTTCAGTAGTTTTGCAGCTTCTTCCCACTCATTTTGTTTGTTCTCTTCGCATACATTCAGTGGAGATCTTCCTTGTTGATCAGTAATGTGCTACAAACATAAACAGAAACACTGATTCTACACTGATTTCACGGGAGACACTGATTTTTACATTGATTTCACTGTTGAAGATAATTAAAATCCTTGATACTAGAGTTCAAACATTTAATTGATATACAATGGGTAAAGCAGAGGTAATGAAAAATGTTTAACCATTTTTTAGTAATCTAAATCTAGTAATCTAAATTTAGTAAACAAGATCATTGTGTTTATACATTGTGATCTGGACACGAAAATATTTTTCATACACAAGCTAGAAACTGTTGCTGAAACTGCTATTTCTATACACAAACAGAACTTACTCTGTCAATTTCTGGATGATTTAGTAGAATTTGTACTATTTCAGCATGCCCACCTCCAGCAGCAAAATGAAGAGGAGAGCTAAGCTGGCCATTCAAAAGATTTGGATTGCATTTCCCTTTCTCCAACAGCATTCGAGTGGCTTCAACTTTTCCATACCTGCAGACAGGATTAAATCAGAACAGACACAGCAAATATAAAATAATTTTTTTCAGATAGCCCTAATTATGGAAAAGTGTTTTTTAGCAAGCTGAAGAGTTTTTAGCTTTCAAATTACACAAGGTACAATGGAATATAATTAAGTTTGTAGACATTAATATCAGTTCTACACTTCTTTGGTAATCATTGGTCTAGTAACCATTTATTGGATTCATTATAGACAAACTGAACCTTGCTTTAAACTAACTAAGTTTGGGTAGTTGTAGTAATTCAGTCATGGCAGAACAGAGTCCAGCTTTGTCTGGAAGAAAATAGTCAGTGTGAGAATCAAGAGTTCAGCTTCTGATTGTCATGCAGATGGATCCTGAGGATTCTTAACCCCCATGCTTATTATTGGTAACTCTAGTGTATACTTGATGTATTAACTATTTACAAACTTTCTGACAAACACTAAAAGCCAAGTAAGATTGGGGTTTTTTTAGAACCAAGTTTGATTTTCATGTTATTCATATCATCAGACATACTGAACACTATATATACAAAATACTAACTTCCATAAAGATAAAACAAAAGCATTTTTATGACCGAGGAAAGCTTTCAAGCCCTTACAGATTAAATCACAGAGTTACAGTCAGACAGGCTGACCTCTGTAAATCACCTGTCTAGCTTCCCACTCAAAGCTTGACTAGCACCAAAACATGCTCAGCTCAGCTACTGCTATGCTGTAAAACTGCTCACAGGCTTTAACCAACAAAGACTGTGAAAGTTACCATGCTAAAGTAGACCTAGTGCCTCCAACAGGAATTACAATAAATACTCAAAATAGATACAAGAGGCAGTAGGTAAGTGATGACATCATCTCCATAACTAGTCTCCCCCAAAACTATTCAAATTAAAATTATCTCAAAACCTGAAGCAGTCTTTCTCTTCAGAAGGTTAACTGTAATATATATTAGAATCAAAGCATTAAAAATTCTAGAGGTTTTTTTATTTCTTCTTTTTGAGGCCAATAAATTACATAAATGACAGCACTAAAGAATCATGATAGCAAGAATGCACTTGATTGACAAAACTGTCCTTGACTCACCAGCATGCATAATGGATTGGTGCCCAGTGGTCACTATCCAACTGATTAACAGAAAACTTTTTATCCAGAAGGTGACTTAGTAAATCAGAGTCACCTTCACAAGCACTACGGTGAAGAGGGAAATCATCTACCCACTGGTGTTCCCTATGAATTAAAAGGGGAAACAAGAAAAACACCATTCAGAAATATTACAACAGTGGAGAACATCAGCTTTTTAACAATTACTAATGTAGCAGTAACTGTAGGTCTACATGAAGAATAAAAGAGAAGTTCATGCAGCTAAAATGTGCCAGTATTCATACAAATAAGGTTTTTGTCATGCAGTAATCAAGCCACAGTTGTATTTACTATAGTAAGAAATGCTTCTCTAGTGTTTATAATTTACACCTTTCTTGATTCATCCTTTAACTGTTGTGTTTCAGTACTTGAGACTTCAAATAAAAGTTTGTTTAAAATATGTATTTATACAGTGAAGCCTAAAGTAATAGGAATCTCATTCTAAGTCTATCAAGTGCTACTGTAATAAAAAATCCCCAATTATCCATTAATGAAAAAGGAATGTAACATAATACTTGTCCTCTGTGACACTGCTCATGCTACGTTGCCACTTTTCTCTTTTAGGAATCTGAATCTTTGAATAGTCTGGGGCTCCAAGGCCAAAGTATGGATTTATTACCACCTTGTCAACCTGTGAAGACATAATTTAAACACAACTGAAAAAATACCTTACTGAGATTGGGCTACACAATCCCCCATTCAGGCCAGGTATTCTCTTGAAACCAAAGTACTGATTTTTACAATTTTACAATGAAAAAGAATGATGATCAAATATGAGGATTTGAAAAACTAGTGCACACTTACTGCTAAATAAACAACTCTGATGTGAGCACACACTCAAATACAAAATGAAAATATAGTTCTTACCCTATTGGTATACTGAAGGTCAGATCCAAACAAAGGGTTATAGATACACATATCTGCTTTCTCCAATGCCAGCATTTTACTCTTTATTTCCAGGGCAGTATAACCCATATGTAATGAGCTCTCTGTTTGACCAGGTTCTATAGCATAGGCAGGGTTTATTACATTTGTTTTAATTCTCTCAAGAGGAGATGGTCTGAATAAAGCTGGGATAGAGTGAGACTGGGTGTGCCGTTCATCCAACCACCTGCAGGAGAGAATGGGCAAGTAATTCATTTTCAGGTAGAAAAGGATCATTTTGGTCATGTGTGTCCATTATTTTGTTTGATTAAGGATTGCACGTATGATAATCACACATATGAATTAAAGAAAAGAATTATAATGTGCACAGCCAATTTTATAAGACTAATCTACTCCCTGAATGTGAAATTTGTTAACCACACACAGTTAAGCAGTTGTGTTTGCTCAATTTCCTGTGAATGCAAACTCTCAAAGAAAAGGAAATTATACACTAAGAGTAACACTGGTTATAACCAAAAAATTTAACCACACCAACGTCACCATTTCATTTACTTTCAATTTATTAATATTACTACTCTGAATAAATTTTGAAAATTAAAGTATTTTTTTTTAAGAGTTTCAATATCTGTACTGATTTAAGCCTTCCAACTCATGTTTCATTAGGGAAAGACGGGAAAAGTCAAAAAACCAGAAAGTCCAGTTTCCAAACTGCTAAGTCTCTTTCACATAGGCTACCACCTGCGTTTTTATAAATCCGTGCTGAAGTTTATTCTCTTCTCTACTGACAGTATCGAAGAGCTTTAGAGCTTTCTTATTCTGTGCTACAGGGGGAAGTCAGTACTGTGCACCTGCTGCATTTTCTCCTGCCACATATGCAATGTAACACAGGGCTCACGACGAGTTGTTCATCTCAGGTTTTGGATAAATATATTTTTACTGAATTGTTAAATTGTTTTAGTGTTATATTAAGTGGTGCATTAAAGGTCTAAAGCCAGGTTTGTCTTTAGCTTTCTGCACGTGCTTTCACACAAGCTTGAGGTAAAAATGTGCTTTGCTGCAATACAAGAAATTCTGTTTAGTGATTGAGCCTAGAAATACAGAAGAAAGAGAAGTACATGCTTTGGACATCCACTGACAGATAACTTGGATCTTGTCTGTCCCAGAATCATATGTAAGGATGGCAGAGGGTAACCTCCAGTTCAATGCATATGCTCAGGCCTATTTTTAAGTCCTAGATCCAAGCTATAATGTCCTGCAAAAGCAGCATTTTCTTCACATACTCATGGTCCTGCTAGAAACAACAGTTAAATTGTGGTCGTTGTGCTATAAACACCCTCTAAGGTATTTTCAGGCATTTTCTCTAGAGAGTTGGTAGATAAATTAGTTATGGCAGTTTGAATCTTCGAGAAGTATTGTTTCAGATTACGTACACAGAAATAAAAAATAGAAACTATTTTCTATTATATCTCCAAGGCTTCCTGTGAGGCTTGAAACCTCAGAAGAAGGTTTTTAAGCAGAACTTAGAGCTGAAGGCATTCAGTAAGCAGTAAATAAATGTAACTGGTATGATGGTATACATGAAAATACTACAACTCTACTAATAAACTGTAAAAACCCTACACATAGAACCTGTTAGGTAATAGTCTGTAACACGATTTTTCACATTAGCCAGAAGTTTCAGCTAACTTTTTTACTGCAAGTAAGTTCATACACAAGTGTGTCTGGTATTTCTTGGTTAAGGGTACATTAAAAAAAAAACCCCAAAAAACAAAACAACAAAAAACCTGTTCATATATTCAAATTTCAAACTACTTTAAATCTGACCAAACAACTAATCACCTTTCTGAAAATTAATTCCCTACTGCAAATACATTTGTGAGTCTTGGGAAGATGCACTCCCTTTCTACAGGGAGATTTAATTTAAATGCAAATCTTAATGGTATACAATTACAGGATATTTTTACTACACTCTGGTAAATGCTCTTACAGATGACAATTATGTCATTTACAGAAGATTAAACATTATGATTTTACAAAACATTCACTGTGAGCATGAACTTCCAAAAAGCTACTTGATTTAGATAAACACACCATTCTTGAGTTTGTAGAAAGTCTTTTAGAAATATGTTGTTAAGATTTCAATTTCTGATAAATATGAAGAAAATAACATGATGCCATGATGATTTCCTTCTTATTCACAAGAATGCTAAAAAATGTGCTACATTGACAAATTATCTTTTTAATATATTTTTATATTTTGATATAAAATATCAAACTTTTCATTTTAATGTATTTTTACTGATAGTGTCTCTTACTTATCCAAGGCAATTAACATTTTTGCAGTAAGCGTAGCAAAATGTGTGCTGGATTCACTGCAGACTCTCATGATGTCTTGTAAACAGTAGAACACAGGGCATCCAGGACTGTATGTATATTTCGTATTATCTAGAAAGGAAACATACTCTGAAGACACATCAGTGAGAAGAGTCTTGTTTTCCCTTCTGCATCTTTTGCAGCTACACATCCCTAATTAAGCCTATATTCTAACTTTACAGTGACTTAATTTTCTCCAAATAATAATTGATAGCAATTACATACAATCCTTACATAGCAATTCACAACCCAACAGGGTAGCCTTAAAACCCCTAAGTATCCTGTCATTATTCCATCCGTGTGATCAGATTATTTTAAGGAATAAATGTTAAATGCGTACTGTTACCAGAAAAAAAAAAAGATGACCCAGGACTAGGCGGGGTATGCATTGTTACTGGTATTTCCACAATGGTATCTATTTGATAAGTTTTGTCAAGTCCTATAAGTAAGGCAAAAATGAAGAAGTTTCCCCAAAAGCACACAGACATTTTACTTCAATATTTTTAAAAATACTTTTCTGACAAGTAATTTACTTTGCTTTCTAAAGACTTTATTTACTGTTTAGAGACTTACTAAGCATTCTTCTCTGAGTAGAGAACACTGAACTGAGTAGGATGTCTTACAGTTGCATTCAGCAAATTCTATACAAGGCCTGTGTTTTGAAATAGAACCAAGTGCAAATACTGCTTAAACCAAAAATGTGCTATTGTTACAGAAACCAAGCCAATATATTAAACCCAAGGTTTTTTCCTTGATTTTGAATAACTTCTTCAAAGTTTAAAATATTCAGGGACTTTTGCACCTGACTGCAACTTTAATGTTTAAATACAGAAAAAGCCATATATCATATTAAAGTATATTGTATAAATATATCATGTTATTATATATATATAATCATACATGTATTCATAGATCAATGAGGTAGATATATACAACTTAAATATATCATATTAAAAAAGCCTCTCAAGTGAACTGCTGCTAAAATGGGTGCAGCTTCACAAATCATGGTGAATGGTACCTTTGACAACAGTTGGCACAATGTAAAGAGATGCCTCCCGGCCTGCCTTCTCTCCATCTAGAGGAAACTTCTTCATCAACACTACACGCTTTCCTAGCACAGTATTTAAAACAAACAAACAATTAAACAATTAATTAATCATCAAAACAAAGAAAAAAATCTAGAGTTGGTTATTGAATGCTTACCAGACTTAATCTTCCTAATTTCTAGGAAGAAAAAATTATGATTATGAGCTGTAATCTAAACCAAGCTAAGAAAATCTAAATACATACGAAAAACTGAAGAACATAAATATGTACATACCCATTAACATTAAAAAATGACATGACTGTAGCCCTTTTTAGCTTTTCTGACCTCAGCTGCATATTTTAGCAGTGGCTACACTAAGCTATGCATATTAATGCTTAGACCATCTGAATGAGTCGATTTAAAACTCTCCAAACTATGTAGGGAACAGTCTTTGCTTTTACAAGGCATTCTTCTATGTGTATTAATTCTGTTTTTCTGTGTTTGCTGCATAACAAGCTTTGTTAAGTCCATTCAGCTGCAGCTATTGCCACCTACAACATTTTACCATGTAACCAACCACTCCTTTTCTAAACTGTCACCAGTGCATTGTCCTGCCCACACTGTCAACCTTCCCAGCATAACCTTACCTAAAAAACATAGATGAAGTACACAGCAAAGACCAGAAGTCCTTTAGTCTTTATGCTTTATACCAATCTGAAAATGTAATTATGCTGGCTAAAACAAATTTGTCGGCATAAGTGTGCAGTTCTTTGCTAGATCAGCTATGTAACAATAAGGGAAAAAAATGTACTCATCGAATTCCATCTGTATGTGATACAGTTAAACTAGAAATATTTTCACATAGATACTCTCATCTGAACAACTGACTTTAGAATCTATCAGTTCTCTACTTCAAGTCAAGTTTTAGCTGAAGTTTTAGCTGAAGCGGGATACAAAAGCCACTTTGATCTGGTTTACTGGCAGTTTAGCTATAAATCTAAACTTGAAGTGAAGAAGCAGCACAGATAAAGTTTCATTCATTAAAAATCTTTTTGTAAGCATTTTATAGAGTTGGAAGGTAAAGAGAAATAAAGGTAAATTAAAGGTGTTAGCTGTATAGTTGGCTTAGGTTTTTTTAATGAACTTCAAAACATATCTTTTTTTTTTTAATACTGATTTTATGCTTTTGCACAACCATGTCATGCCAATTTAAAAAACATTTTTATGGTGCTATCAACAATATATTAGATTAAAATGTTTTTACCTTTAATACCCTGATTGGCTGGTGAAATTGGTTTGGTGGCTTCTAATACATAATCCAAGATGCTCTGGGTTATCTCAGTGCCTCCTTGAAGTTTAGTTTCCAGCAAAACTTTCTTTCTTTTTTTCTTTTGGCCTTCAATGGGAACTTCAAGCAGCAAAATCTTTCAAACAATAATGAAACCAAAGGAGTTTAAGCACAACTGAGAGAAGCACAGAACTTTAAAAAAAATTATTATTGTTATTGTTATTTATTGTGCCACTGTAAAAGTTGTAACAAAATTCAAGAGGTACTAAATGTTGAGGAGCAGAATGACCTCTGTAGCAGGTTAAAGAGCAAAAAGGCTACATTCTCTTCTATTGTTATACATCTATTATATTATTTTTAAAAATCAAACAACTCATACATAGAGAAAATAAATAGTTTTACTTCATAGGATTTAGCTCGATATTCCCGAGAACTGAGGCTAGCGGTATTTTTTGGACGAATCACAGCAACATATGCATCTCCAATGTTTTCTGGGTTTCCCATCTCTCCTTATTTTATCACTGGAAATAATGAATAAACAGGAAGAAAAGGTTCAGCTGAAAAAAACATCCAACAGCACACCAAACTTCAGGATATGCAATGCTAATATCCACTGATGCTTTGCATTATTCATTTATTGTTCTTTAGCTGGAGAAATGCCACCAGCTGATATAATTCTGCTTCCTTTTCATGAGAGGGAAAATAATACGTCATATAGATTTGATACAAATAAGCTTGTTCTCTAACCCATCTTTAAAATGAAAAAAATGTAATTTTTTCCCCACTTTGTAACTATCTTCCCCATATTGCAAGCCAGACAAAAGGCCAAAGAAATTTAGAACTCTGGAAAAGATATAAAATTGAAAAAGATAGCCATTTTAAAGTGACAAGCACAGTAATTTATAAAACATGCTGTAACAAGTACTGCAGTTCTGTGAGTTTCTCATGGATTTCAAGAAAATATCTGTTTTTTTTCTCCCCCCCGCAAAGTAGAACACAGTCTTGCCTACAGCCAAGTAACAAAGTTGATAAAAATAAACTATAATATGGATTCATTTCCTTAGTTTTATTTCAGTGGGGCTGCAAACTGGTGTACAATTCATTCAAACAGAGCTTCTGAAAGGAATATATCTTTAGTTTCTGAAAAAAGTGGATAGAGGCTTTTAGAGTTAAGGAAAAGCTTTGCTTACCCTTCTGTTTAAACCAAGGTGACAATTCCTATAACGACAAAATTGTATGGAAATTATACGGAAAACCTCCTAAAGCTAAATCACTTCATATATCAGCTCCCAGAAAGAAGGTTATGTCTGAACATTTCCACCTTCCAGCTGATCATTTTCTTCATCTGCAAATGAACACCCTTTCATTCCATAACATCAGTAAGCACATGCTTTTTGCAGATTAATTCCTCCACAGATTTTAAATGTTAGTGTTTCTAGCTTCTCCACCTCTTCTAGAAGAAACAGAGGTCTTCAGATTCCTATGCCCTTAGTCCAAAATTTTTCCTGGGATCAAGACTACCTGAAAAGATATTAAAAACACCTCAACATAAATAACAGCATGGACATTTTCACCTTCAGTTAAGATAAATACATTAGTTAGAGGATTTAATGATGGTATGTCAACAGTATAATATCTGAAGAGAAACAGCTAGTGATTTGCATTACAGTAGCATCTAGAAACATTAAATAAGCAACATGCTGACTTATGAGAACTCATACTTTAGAATATTTAGAAATTTTAAAAGGAAAAAGAAACAACCATCCCTTATGCACAATTGGGAAAGGCCTGCTCCTTGGGTTTCCTTACATGTCCTTGGATACTCAAGATTTGGGTCACAGGCTTGTGTGGAGGGAATCTGCACTGGTAGGGCCAGGTCACCGGGTAACAAGTGGCGGGACAAGTGAATAAGCAGCGGGTGAACTCCCTCTGACACTGCTCTGGACTAAATCCAAAGCGGAATGAGCACGTCTGTGAAACCTACAGCGCTGAGACTTGCAAAATGACTCCAGAAAACAAAAACAGAAGGTGAAGAAGGGTGGGGCTGTAAGAATGTGACAATAAATACGACCAGCTTTAGAAGACACCACCACGAACTGATCCTGACCAAGCCTAGGTGCTAACAACGCGGCCCCATCCCAAAGGCTGCCGATCTAAGGCACACACCTCACCCGGGCTTCTCCCAGAACCGCCGACCCTTCCCGCCTCCCGCAGGACCCGTCGGGACGAGGGCGGCTCCAGCCGGGACTCTCGGCCGTGCCACCCCCGCCAGGAAGGAGGGAGGCCGGGAGCCTCGGAAGTCCCCGCAGCGCTGCCTCGCCCCAGCACGGCCGGAGGCGACGGGCGGAGGCAGCCCCGCGCCCCAGCATCTGCCGTCCCGCACTGCCCAGATGGGAAACGCCCCCGAAGTTCCCCGGCGGCACCCAGGAGCCGCCGAGCACCGGCCCCAGGAGGGGCGCTCCTGCTGAATCCCCGCAGGGCGGGAGCGGCTCCCCCGCCCTCGGGACTGCCCCAGGGCTGGGATGAGAGTGCGTGCCCCAGCCCCGCTCGCTCGCTCGCTCGCTCGCTCGCTCCCTGCCTGCTGCCTGCCTTGCCTTCCTCGGTGGC
>VZRN01005751.1:2569597-2641772 GCA_013397935.1 Dasyornis broadbenti | reverse complement strand
GGGGCTCGCCCGGGAACCGGCCGGGTGTGGGGGGTTGGGGGCGGCTGCCCCGGGGCGGCCGGGACCGTCGTAAAGTTTGGAGCTGCCCGATGGCCTGGCTTCAGCCAGGTCCCGCTGCTGGGCTCGTGCCCGCCTTGTTCGCAGCCGGGAAATCCTGCCTGGAAGGCAGAAGGGGTAAAGTGTGAGTGGCCGGAGTAGGAGCGAGTGCTGCGGGGTGAGCTGTGACAGAGTGACCTGGCTTCCTGGCTCGGTAACGCCATCAGAGCAGCACTTGAATGAAATAAAACGCTCGCGATCTTGGGGGAGCTTCCTTTTTTTTTTTTTTTTTTTCCTTTTTTTTTTTTTTAACTCGGTAGAAAAAAATTTAGTCTTGATACCGTAGCAGTTTTATGTAAGTAGCAGTATTCCTCTCCCAGGCATGTGTAAGCACATACTGGAAATTGGGCAACTTTTATAAATTAGTCTTAATAATTCATGATTAGTCTGCCTCTTATTTACAGTTCAAATAGTATGCAGAGGATATAAAGAGTCACGAAAACATGCTTGACAGAGTAAAGCACTAGTACTACAGCTTAAATTGTTTGCATGGATCCCTCCATTATGACGTCCTTGATTGCTCCTTCTTTGAGTGCATTTCTGTGCTTACCAGTTCCAGAAATGGAGTTTTAGTTGAAGACATAACATCAATAATGTGCTGTAATTTAAGTACATTCACTGAAGAGAAGGACGGCTTTTGAGACAATTTTGGCTGTAGAGGTTAGCAATGGGAAGAGACTGTGTCTTCCTTAAGCATATGGCTGTTTTATCCTTACTTTCATCTTTTTGATTTTCAGTATGAAGAGTGGTGGATTAATTTCTCTTTATTCTCTCTTGCATACAGAGGAAAATTACCCTTTTTCCTTGGGGGAGAAAAAAGGCTTTAGTCATAAGGAAAGCAACAGCATTTTTCAACTACTTGGAACATGTGACTTGTTTCATTAAGATGTCTACATAGAAGTGAATTGGTAGCATTTGTAGCAACTTTTTTTCTCTTTTGTGGACATGGAAAGAGTAAGGGATTGTCTTTACAAATCACAGGAGACGCTTCTGGAAACTTTAATTCCAAGCCTTTCTGTGGTGCTGTACTCAATCAATTCCTTCTTCAAATTTTACTTCAGTCCTTAATCAAAAGAATAAAATATTTCAATAATACAAATCCTGAATTACAATACTACTATAAATCTACTAAAAAGCTGAACAATGTTGGAGGTGCTCTGTATTCATATATATATATGCATCAACAGAGTATTATGAATGAAAATTAATTTTCAAAGAAAGAAAAAATTTACAACAGTGGCACCATAATAATATTAATAACCAAAATCCAAAAGTTAGGCAAGTAAGTTTTATGCAGTCTCTTTAATTTTCGCTTTTGCTCTACATGTCTAGATAGGACTCGGTATTTACATATGTAAGTACGTGATTAGGATTATTGCAAAAAACATGGAGGTTCCTGGACATAGTTACATATTGCATGTGAATTTACATGTATTTATGTTCCTATCTGGCCTACACTCTTCAGAAAATTAAAGAAAATTAAGCATGTAAATATAAAAAGGAATGGCTTCTAAAGCTGTCAGCTTTTATTCAATGGAACAACTCTAAATATGGTTTTAGAAAATGTCATTATGTCTTTGTTAACTATGTAAGACCTTATTGACGCTATGGTTGATTTATTCTGTCCTGGGCAGTTTATCTCTCCTGGTCTGTGACATCTCTGCTGTGATTGCTTATCACTGCATTTCTTTTCGTTTCAGTAGTAGGGCTTTGTTTATTAATCATTAACTTGTTTGGCTAGCAGGTTTTGTGTTGTTCTGGATTTTTGGTGGATTTTAGTTTAGTTTGTTTGTTTTTCAGTATTTTTAGTTTATGTATCGGGGGTATTTTTTGTTTGGCTTTTGTTTGGGGAGTTTTGTTTGTTTGTTTTTGAGGGTTTTGTTTGTTTGATTAATTTTTGCTGTTTAGATATCACATAGTTACCGTTACCTGAGTAGTTCATTAACTTCACCTTGGAATCTGATAACTAGACATTGCTGTTGCAGTTGTCACTGCTGAAGTTTTATCAGCTTTGCTAAGGTGACTCATGCCAGTAAGAAAGAAAATTGAGAAGCTGGAGGTTACTGATACGTGTGCTGAACCAGTTACGTTTCTAATCACATTACTGTGTTTGCATAATTGCTAATGATACTTAGCAAAGAGACATCTGTTTTGCTTGAAGAGCAGTCCTATGGAAATTCTGAAATGTTCAAAATGACATGGGAAATTCTGTTTTCAACATCATTATCATCAGACAAGACTTTTGCTGCTTTTGTTTTATTCTCCCAAAATACATACCACATACTTTTGCATGGTGAATTATAGAAATCACACTTACGTGTAAATTTTAGGGGGGAAGGTTATTTCATGCAAGATTATACTACATTTTACATTAAAAGTTCAAGCCAGAGAAGTCTGCCTAATGTTAACAACTGCTTTTTGTCGTAACTGCTAAATGTCTTCCAGAGCTATTGGAACCAGACAAATTAGCTTTTGTGACAGTGGAAAGCCAAGTGCAAGGGCCCCACCTGGGTCAGGGCAGCTCCTGGTATTGATACAGGCTGGGGGGTGAAGGGGTTGAGAGCAGCCCCATCGAGGAGGACTTGAGGGTACTTGTGGGTGAAAAATTGGACATGAGCTGGCAATCTGTGCTTGCAGCCCAGAAAGCCAGTTATGTCCTGGGCTGCATCAAAAGCAGTGTGGGCAGCAGGGCAAGAGAGGGGATTCTGCCCCTCTGCTCTGACCCCACCTGGAACACTGCACCAAGCTCTGGGGTCCTCAGCACATGAAAGACATGAACCTGTTGGAGCGGGTCCAGAGGAGAGACACAAACATGGAGCAGCTCTGCTACGAAAAAAGGCAGAGAGAGTTAGGGTTGCTCACCCTGGAGAAGAGAAGGCTCTGAGTAGATGCTGTTGCAATCTTTCAGTATATAAAGGGAGCCCACAAGAAAGACTTCTTACCAGGGCCTGTTTTGACAGGACAAGGAACAAGAGTTTTTAACTGTTTTAGATAAGGCAAACACTTCTTTTCACCTAAAGCTTATTTGTAGTACTGCTAATATCCTTGAATTTTCTTCAAAGGGTTCAGTTGAAGCTACTCAAGAGAGATTTTCATTTGGCGGTTTTCCTTAAATTTATAGTTTAAACTAGGCAAATTCTGTAATCTGCCTGTTGGAGGATAATTGCAGCTAAAATATGGTAAGAGGTCGTAAATGGTTTACTAGCGGGAAATAGAAGGGTCTCTTTGCTGAATGCTTGGGATCCTTCCTGGCTCAAGTGGCTGTATGGGGCAGTTTGTGACAGTGTTGCAAGAAAAGTTACTCTTGTAACTTTCGTGTTCAATTTTGTACTGACAAGAAAGACAACGGGAAAAAATGAAACCTCTAAAAGTAAGTTTTATATTGGTGTATAAACTTACACCTAGAAATCAATGTTTGCACACAGCCTTCAGTGTAGTAACGTTATTCTTTGACAATGACTTAGTGTAATTTATATATTACATTGTGGCAACTGAGGTACCGTGTTATTAATTCTGTATAAAATAGTTTTTATTTGCAGGCTAAAATGTTGGAGAAAATGTTATTAAATTTTATTTCTTGGGATTTTTCCTACTTAAGGGAGTTTCCTAGTGGCTTGTGATTACCATTTTGACACATCTCAAGAACTTGCAGTAGGCATGGTATGGAGGATTCCGTATGTTCTCTCTACCTGGCTGGGTGCAGTGACTTAAGGGATAAGGGGCGATGTTGACAAGTTCCTGCCCAGTGCAGCAGGCGTGTCTCCTCTGTGACTGCCTTACTTTCCCAAATGCCCTCATACAATACCTAGGAGCCTTTGCATGTGAAACCAAACCACAACAAGGATGATGGTTCTTCTCTCTTGCGACTGCCAAGGTTAGGTTGACCTATACTCTGCATCAAAACTGCTCCCACAAAGCAAAAAGGGTGGATCATTGTCATAGGAGACTCTTCTTTTCTGAAGGGGACAGAAAGTTCAAAGAGAAGGATGCACTTCTTGGGGAAGTCTGCTGCTTCCCTGAGGCCTGGGTTAAAGATGTGGAAAGTTTCTTATCCTAGTATGGCCTTCAGAATAATATCCATTCCTGATTTTTTTTTTTTTTTTTTTTTTTTTTTTTTTTTTCCTTCAGGTAGGCAGCAATGAAGTTGTAACAAGAAGTATGAGGGCAATGAAAAGAAACTTCAGGGCCTTGGTTAAGGAATCAGGAGCACAAGTAGTGTGCTTCTCAATCCTTCCAGTTGCAGGGAAATGATGAGCCGAAGAACAGGAAGAGCCAGCTGATCAATTCCTGTCTCCAAGCCTGGTGTCACTGGCAGAATTTTGGGGTTTTTGATCATCAGTTGGTTTACATGACACCAGGCCTGCTGGCGACAGATGGTGTACACCTGTATCAAAGGGAGAAAAGGATCTTTGCACAGGAGTTAGAAGACCTCATTAGAAAAGCTTTAAACCAGATTTGAAGGGGGAAACTGATAAAACCAGGTTTACTAGAGATAAGCCTGGGCGCAGCACACCCATGTTTGAGGGGACGGTATGCTAGTGCTGTCCTTTGATCTTCCATTTCATTGAAGATAGGGGATGGAGATCCATGTGACAGCAAAGACCAGTGGTTATCCTTGTGTTAGAAACCACAGAAGCATCTGAGATCGGTTTTACAGGAATTAGGCCTTCTTCCCCGAAAAGGGTAGCGGTATACAGGAATTAGGACTTCCCCGAAAAAGGTGGTGATATAAATAGCCTGATTGAAGTGCTTCTGCACCAGTGAACACAGCACAGGCAACAAACAGGAGGAGCTGGAAGCCATTGTGCAGCAGGAAAACTGTGATATAATTTCCATTATGGAAACATGGTCATTGTGTGATGACTCACAACTGGAGGGTTGAAGTAGATGGCTGTAAACTCTTCAGAAGCGATAGGCAAGGAAGGAGACGCAGTGGAATAGCCCTGTGTTTTAGGGAGTGTTTGGATTGTCTAGAGCTTAGTTATGGTGCCAATAGGGGTGTTTATAGGTAAGAATCAGCGGTAAGGCCAACAGTGCAGATACCCTGGTTGGGAGTCTCTTACAGACCACCCAGCCAGGTTGCAGAGGCAGACAAAATATTCTCTGAGCAGCTGTGAGAAGTTTTACAATCGCTAGCCATTATTTTCCTGGGGGACTTCAACTCACCAAATGTCTGCTGGAAATACAATGCAATGGAGAAGAAACAGTCTAGAGGAAACTGTTCCCAGAGTGTGTGGAAGAGAACTTCCTGACACGGTGTATAAGCCAACTAGGGAAGGTGCCCTGCTGGACTTACTGTTCGCAAACAGAAGCGCTTGTGGGTGATGCGATGATTGGAGGCTGTCTTGGGCACAGTGATTGTGAAATTACAGAGTTTTCAATTCTTGGAGAAGTAAGAAGGGAGTCAGCAGAACTGTTACCTTGGACTTCTGGAGGGCAGACTGGCATATTGAGACTGGTTGACAAACTTTTGGGAGACATTCCTGAAGCGTAGAGAAGTCCAGGAAGGATGGACATTTTTGAAGAAGAAAGTCCTAGAAGTGCAGGAGCAGGCTGTGTCCCCATGTGCCTACAGAAGAGCTGTTGGGGAAGAAGACCAGCCTGACTGAACAAAGTGTTCTGGTTTGAAATCAGGAAAAATAGGAGTCTATGACCTCTGGAAGAAGTGGCCGGCAACTCAAGAGGACTACAAGGATGTCATGAGGTTATGCAGGGAGAAAATTAGAAGGGCCAGTTAGAACTTAATCTGGCTACTGCTGTAAAACTTGATAGAAAGTGTTTCTATTAATACACCAGTAACAAAAGGAAGGGCAAGGACAATCCCCAACCTTTATTGGATGAGAGGGTAAACAAAGCGACAAAGGATGAGGAAAGAGGCTGAGGTACTTGAAGCCTTCTTTTCCTCAGTTTTTAATAGCATGACCAGCTGTTCTCTGGGAACCCAGCCCCCTGAACTGAAATAAAGAGATAAGGAGCAGAATGAAGGCCCTGTAATCCAAAGGGAAAGGGTCAGAGATCTACTTACCACCACTTACACACTCACAAATCTACAAGGCTGGGTGGGATCCACCCAAGGGTACTGATGGCACTAGCAGAAGTGGTCACTGAGCCACTTTCCATCAATTACCAGCAATCCTGCTTAGTGGTGGAAGTCCCAGGTTATTAGAGATTAGCAAATGTGACACACATCTACAAGAAGGGTTGGATGGAGGATCTGGGGAACTGCAGGCCTGTCAGTCTGACCTCAGGGCCAGGGAAGGTTGTGGAGCAGATCGAACTGCAGGCCTTCACATGGCACATACAGACAGCCAGGGGATCAGGCTCAGCCAGTGTGGTTTTGTGAAAGCCAGGTCCTGCTTGACCAACCTGATCTTCTGTGACAGAGTGACCTGCGTAGTGGATGAGTAAAAGGCTGCAGATGTTGTCTACCTAGATGTCAGTAAAGCCTTTGACACCATTTCCCACAGCCTTCTCCCAGAGAAACTGTTTTCATGGGCACACTCTTCTCTGGGTAAAAAAAATTTGTGTGGATGTCCGGGCTTAGAGAGTGGTGGTGAATAGAGTTACATCCTGTTGGGGCTCCCCAAGGCTCAGTATTGGGGCCAGTCCTACCGAATATCTTTATTGATGATCTAGAAGAGGGGATCCCAGTGTGCCCTCAATCAGTTTGCAGATGACACCAAGTTGGGTGGGAGTGTTGATCTGTTGGAGGATAGGAAGGCTCTGCAGCAGGATCTGGACGCGCTGGATTGATGGGCTGAGGCCAATGGTAGGAGATTCAACAAGGCCAAGTGCTGGATTCTGCCCTTGGGTCACAGCAACCCTGTGGAGTGCTACAGGCTTGGTATGAGTGGCTGGAAAGCTACCTGCCGGAAGAGAACCTGGGCATTTGATGATGTCAGCTAGGAGTAGCCTGTGATATAACTTAGTGGAAAAGTGGTAAAAGAATGATTGTGGCTAATTGTGAACATTCTCACGCAGTTTAATTCTGTGGCAATTGTCTTAATTAAAATACTGACTTTGTAAAATATACTATAGGGGTTAGTAATCTCTCACTTTCCCCACTCCCATCCCCACCTTCCTTGAGGAAAAACACAGTTCTGGATGTTTGAAAGCTTTTTTAGGGAAAATATTCTTAAAGTTAACATGTATAATGCTAATTATGTAGATACTAATGGCATATTTCTTGACTGGTTTATATAGTCTCTGTTCAATTGTGATTAAATGTTCATAGGTTGGGAAATGATTCTCTGTTCCAAGTACTTCACCTGATGATCATTTTTCTTGGAATTTAACACAGAAAATAATTAGATTTTTCTACTTTATAATTCTGCTTTTTAAACAAGCCCTGCTTGTTCTTATAGCAGGTTCTTTAAGTGATGGTAGGGACATTGTGTCCTGTTTCTAAACAAATCCTGTCCTGCAGCTGTTTTTGGCCCTGGTTGTAAATTACTCCAAATGAAATAACTTAGAGGAGAAAATTGTATTTGATATATTGGTTTGAGTCCACTTAGGATTTCCTCTTCAGGAAACTTCCATAGATGTTAATTGGGGCAAGCATTGCCCCCCTGCCCTTTTATTTCAAATGGATTTCTAATAAGAATTTTGAAGGCAAAGTTACAAATGATATATTTCTATCAAAACTGTTGTGTAATACTGACTGTATTAAAAAGCAATAATATATTTTTTTTAGGATGCTCAGATGAAGAGCTGATGATGATAATTGAAATATTTCCTGTTATGAATCAGCCTTTGGAGAAATAGCTGAAAAGATGAGGCTCATGATACATACTTGCCAATGTTTTTGCAAATAAAATGCATCAAATACTGGTTCTATTAAAATTTATTGTGGACGCAAGAATAGGATCTTTAGGACCGCTGTAGTTTATTAATGAACTCTGCTCTGTGTTAAGCATTTGGTCACTGCTATACTGCTGTGATATGCAGCTGTGTGTTTGTATTTCTATTAGTTACTATGTGTGTAAGATACGTGCAAGGCTGGATGCACACATCAGGACTGATTTTTGACAGTAGCAATCTGTAAATGCGTTGCAATAGAATTTTCCCCTGAAATATTCTTTTTCTTATTGATTTGCCTGTGTTCATTACTTGCAGAATTGTCACTTGTAAGCATTTTTTGGTTTTTAATCAAAAAACAAAAAACAGATGACTCTTTTGTGTTCTAGAACTCTAAGCACCTGAGGTTCAAGCGAATATATTCCTCTCTGGTTCACTCTACCATGTTGAGAGACTATTGACATGTAGAAAAGTCCTGGCAGAGTAGAGCCCAGAAAATTTCTTGTCAATCTGTTGAATGAAAAATGGTGAATTTCATTGATGTTGTGATAAAACTGCAAAAATGTGTAGCTACTAAACTACGAAGACCAAAGTTCCAGCTGTACTAATAATGCAGGTTATACATTTTAACATTTTGAGAACTTATTTGACTGATGCAAGTTCATTCATGTTTGCTAAATAGTTGAAGTTATCTCCATACCCATAAGGTGAGGGTTTTGATATTTTAAAGCTCAAATCTTGAGACCCAGCTGTATAGCAGACTTCATGATAGCAGAACACGATTCCTCAGCAATGATCTGGCACATTTATTCTGTAGAAATGTATCTACTGCAAAATTGTACTGGCAAATAATCTAGGTCTGTGAAGCATTGCCAGTTAAATAGTCTAAGAAAAAACATTTGTTCTTTATGAAAGAATTCCTGTTACTTGCATTCTCTGAAAGTTTGTATATGGAAGTACACAGCCTGCAGTACTGAGACATTACTAACAACTCAGTAGTTTATTGCAGTATAAATATACAATGGCTCTTAATTTAGGCCCTTTTCCCAGACTTCTTGAGAGTCACTGACACAGATACTTTGTGTATTTAGTTCTCCATATTTAGAAGGATGTGTTGGAGAGAAATCTTTCATTGGAACTATTTCAATGAGTCACTAAGTGCAAACTGCCCATTAAAAAAAAATACTGAAGAGGCTTTATTTGGTGACTTACTTGTGTACTGAAGTACAAGTTCTTTGTAACATCCCATTTACCAACCTGTTAATTAGCTAAAATTAAACTGCATGGAAGTCCTTTATCCTTTTCAGGACATGATAATTAGTATTCAGTAAAATTAAATAGTGCAGCTTTGCATTTATAATCTTAATTAACTACCTGGATGAGGTGATGGAATGCACCATCAGCAAGCTTGTTGATGACACCAGGTTGTGTGGGCTGGAGGGCAGGGCTGCTCCTCTGAGAGACCTTGACAGGCTGGAGAAATGGGCTGCCGAGGACCTCATGGTTGGTGTTCAGAAGAGTCTGAACATTGAAACAGAATAACTACACAGTTGTACAGACTGGGAACCGATGGCTAGAGGGCAACATCGCAGCAAATGACATTGCTTTCCTGGTGGACACCACATTTAATGTGAGTCAGCAAGGTACCTTTGAGCAAGAAGGAAGCCAGTAGCTGAGGGAAGCGGATATTTCTGTCAGCTTGACATTTGTGTGACGGCATCAAAAACGTGTCTAGTTTTGTGCTCCTCAGTGTAGGAGAGATGCTGACATTCTGAAGCAGGCCTAGAGGAAGACTGCCAAGATAATTAGGGTAGAGAAGCACATGATGTAAAAAGAGAAGCTGGAAGACCTGGGTGTCCTCAGTGTTCAAAGAAGACTAGGGTGGTGGATCTTGTTTTCAGTTAATGGCAGGGTACAGAAAAGACAGAACCAGTTTCTCGAAGGAGCTGAGTGACAGTGCTAGGGACAACAGAAAAAGTTCCAGCAAGGGATGTTTCAATTAGACATTAGGAAACATTTGCATTGTTGTGGGGGTCAGATGTTGGGATAAGTAGTCTGAAGAGGCCATGGGATCTCCATACTTGGAAATACTCTAAACTTAATTGAGAACAACCTTGAGCAGCCTTTGAAGCTCTGAGGCTGCCTTGAGTAAAG
Organism: Dasyornis broadbenti; assembly: GCA_013397935.1. Lineage (NCBI taxonomy): Eukaryota > Metazoa > Chordata > Aves > Passeriformes > Dasyornithidae > Dasyornis > Dasyornis broadbenti. The sequence goes on along the minus strand of VZRN01005751.1, from coordinate 2,631,725 downwards.
GATAGAAGCTGTGGACCTTCAGAGATTCCTTCCAATGTAAATAAGTTCTTCCTCCATATTTCATTATATGGTTGCACAACTCTTTACTCCCTCCTCTGCATACAACTGCTTCTGCCCCGCTGAACTGTTTGGCCCAGAAAGCTGTAGAGTTCTGTAGAAGAAAACAACATTGTTGTCTTAAATTGTACTATATGGCTCAAAACCTCTTTTTTAACCTGACTTCTGCATAGTTAAAGATTTTAAGTGATCAGTTTAATGCTTTGAATTATCACGTCTGTCATGAAATAGACTAATCTTTAATGAGATCTTTTTTTAAGAGTTTTGTATGTTAAGGATTTTTTTTTCTGTAATATGGCTTTTCCTACTATGCAGGTGTAGCCTGATTAGTTGAGTATTCTTTCGGGCATTGAAATAAATTAATAATTGTAATTAGAATACAGGCTTATTCTGGGTTTTATTTGTTTGTTGAAGTTGGATATTTTTTGGGTGGTTGGTTTGTTTGGGTTTTTTTTCCCCCCAAAATTCACAAATTCAGATTATCTCATAAGCAAGCTGCCTGAGGTTTATAATTATGTACTTAATAAAAGAATAGGAAGTTAAATTCACTTGTCTGGAATAGGAGTTAGGCAGCATGTTCTAGTATAAAATATTTTGTTGTAATCTTTAATTAAAAAGAGATAATTTGGAGGGTTTAGTCTTTTTTACTCTGAATGTAATTGTAATGTCAAGTGTACAAACCTGAATGAAACAGTCACATAATTTTACTGTAATTGTGAAGTAAGTCGCCTCTTGATTTGGTCTTTATTTCATGGAAACACCTCTTAAGTTTATTCAGAAATCCTGTTGATCTTTGTGCTGCATGTATATATGAGTAAGGAATCAGTATGGAGAACCAGAGTTTTTAAATCAATCCTTAAGAAGATGATTGGTTAACTTTTTTATCCCTCCCCCCCACCTTCTATCTATTTGTATGGTTTTCTAAAAAGATAATGATTCAAGTTTCTCTTTAATTAGTCACAAGCCTGAAAAGTATACTGAATTAATTTCAGTTTTGTTAAGTTGGGGTATTATGGTAGCCACGAAGAGTTGCTAATAATTATGTCCTTCATTATTTTGGAAAAATACAAAGGTTCTCAATTTTAGAATCTATTCATGAGCACAAGGAAAGAAATCCTAAACCCCAAAATCATGTGTTTTCTGGGAATAACTTCTGTATGAATAATACGGATTCTAGTGAAATCAAACAGTGTTTCTGTGAGTCTTCAGCATGTTTTAGCTTCTTCAAAGGAATGATGACATTCAGATCAAAGCAGACTGGGTTAGTGCTAAATGGAGGTGTTCAAAAAGGTTTCTTTTTGAAATGTAAAACCTCAGTATGAACTTTGAACAGAGAAATATTCTTGAAACATTCTACCCATGGCTTACTGTGAAACTAAATCCTTTCACATTCCTAAAAGCCAGACAGTCCTCCCTAATCACGCATTGCTTTAGCTATTGTATACTTTACTTTCCCCAGTACTTCCTGGGTCTGCTTACTGTAACTCTGTTTGATGATTCCTGTTCTCTTTCTAAACTGCCCACCCAGCTGCTGTAGCCAAACAGCTGAGGGCACACAAGAAATGTTCTGATGCAATAATTGTGTGATATGGCCCTAGTTCCCTACTAGGGTTAACAAATAGTTTTTATTTAAATGTGCTACATTCTGTGAAATTAAAGTGGCTTTAAAATCTATCTACACAGAGTTGAAGATATGAGAGCAGTATTCTGTTTTCAAAATTGATTCAATGAGATATGAGGCTGTAAAATACAAATATTTGGGCTTTTTAAAATACAGTTTACCATTCTAATTAGCTAAGGAAATAAGATTTCCATGTTACACAGAGACTTGATTACATCCTGAAAAAATGACCAAGCTATTGCATAGGTGGATTATATGCCTTTTAGAGTAGGTGGTTCCATCATCCTTGATTCCTGGAACATTCGAGCTGCATGCCTTTCTGTTGCAACACAGTAGGTTTTCACACAAACCATGATTTGTAAAGGGAGTCTCTTATATTTATTTCCTCCCTTTATGGAGGTATATTTTGATTATTGTATATTGGTAGTTGTGGCTGGTTTTTAAGCTGTTAAATGCTTGCTTCAGAGGTACTTCTTACTTTATTTCATAACAAATAGTTCAATTTCTTTCATTTCTTGTTTATTGCTTTTTTCCCTTCTGTATTTTTTAGAGAGTAGTTTAGTGCATTTAGAACATCCTTCTTGCTGTGCAGGACATTGTATGAGTACATAGGGTGATACCAGAGTAGATTTTTAAAGCTGTTTGTGCCTGTTGAAATTTTCAGAAGACCTTAAATCTTCTAATGAATATCTCAACTCTACTGATAAAGTTTTGTTTCTTCATATCCAGCAGCAATTGAAAATCAGGTCCATGGATTGTTCCCCAGCAAGTGTTAAGTCTTTTATGAAATATGGTGCAACAGGATTAGTGATACAGGCGAAAGGAAGGGAGTTTTGTTAAATATCCCACTTGCTCAAAGTGCAAGTGGAGAGGGACTACATTAGACATATTTCTCACTATTCCCCCCCTTCAAGACTATGTTTGTTCAAAAAGCTTTGTGCCAGTTTAGTAGAGCTTGTTCTCACTGAAGTCCTGCCAGGCCCCTGCAGCTACACTAAACATTTTTCACCAATACCTGCTTTTTGACTGTTGGGGTAGCAGAGCTTGGATTTTTCCCTCCGGTAAATGCAAGCTCACCTTTGTCCGTTCACTGCCCATTGGATAGGGATTTCAGTTGTCTTTCCACATAGGTCTTGCTTGCCTAGTGTCAGACACCTGAATAACCTCAGCTGCTGCTGTTAACAATCATGTGGGGTTTTGCATAATGAAATTAAAACTGGACCCAGACAGGGGTACCTGTTTTGCTGACATTTTTGTAAAGGGCTGTGTTGAAATTGCTGTATCAGTTATTTGTTGTGAGTTTGCATCCTGATATAATTTGATAGTCCTTTGTACACTGCTCAGCATGTGTTGTTGCAAGCTTGAGTGCAGTTTGCAGCAGCCAGTGCTGCCTTTGGTACTTACGTGATGCCTGCTCTGTATCTACATTCTCCCACTGCACTCAGCAACATCTTCCTAGTCCATGCTTCATCCACTATCCCTTTCTGAGTGTATGACTGCTGTCAGAGTAATAGCTAATAAAATAATGCTGGGCTACAAAAGAAATTTCATGAAACCTGTTTTAACTTTAGCTGATGCAGTGGTACTGCCTTGCCTCTAGCACTCTAACAACTGTGGGCTTTGCACAATTTGCACATTTGTGGTGTTTGCACTTCGGTATGAACAGTGTTTTGAAAGTATTTCAACTCCATACAGTATGCACTGGTACAAATAGTCCTGCCTCCTTATCAGTGCTGCCATGCTCTGGCCATTTGGACCATCAGCATCCGGGAAGACAACCCAGAAGAAGGAATTGATCTGAGTTAGAGCTATTCTTCTCTATGCAATCTCACACACAAAAAAAGCAACAAGGGAAAGTGTGGAAATGTGGATGAACAGAAGGGGTGGATCAAAAACAAAAAGGGCAGGATCAGCTCTGATATCAATTAAAGCCGCTTTAGAAACTACAGTGTAAGTTTCTCAAACAACATTAGTGTCATAAAAAGATATTGGAGGCAGATTTCCAGCTTGCTAAGTGCATACTTCATAGTAACTATAAAAATTACTTTAAAATTTCTAAGGCTTTCAGGGATATGTGATAGAGGTCACACACTGATCTGGGCAGAGAAATGGACCTGGGGGAGGAGAACAACCCAAGACAAGAATAAGCAGTGTAGGGGAAAAATAAATGAACTTTTTTGTGGCTTTTTTCTGGTGGAGAGTGGGGTTAGGGAATGTTCTCTTGTGGTGCCTTTTACTTTACAAGCAGGAAGAACTATTCTTAAATAAGTGCCTATGTGTTACATTGGCACTGGAGCAGGTTTTTCATAAGGCAGTCACCAAGGGATTCCTGAGCATCACAACTCTGCAAGCTGCTGAAACTAATACAGCTGGTTTCTCCAGCTTGTGTCTCGTCTACCACTGCTTGCCTTTGCTTCTGCAAATCTCTGCAACTAGCAGTGGGATTTTTCTTTTAACAAACTCTATATTCTTGGACCTTACCCCAGTGGATTTCTGTTTTATTTTCAGACAGCCAAATATAAGTTTGCCAGTACCTAGTAAATGCTGGATTGATGATTGAACTTTTTCTAGGCATAGGTCAGGCTGCTAAAGAACTGCTTTATGAGTCATGATAGAGGAAGCTGAATGGGCTTGTCAAGCTGAAAGAGAGACATGGTGACTTAATAGACAGCAGTAAACTTGCTCTTTTACATCAGCAGGCTGGATTCCATAGTCTCAAGTGGGCATGGACCATCTTGGGCTGGGTATCTGCTGTCAGTGCTTTGCAGCCGGGTTTGGTAGGCATTAAAGTAAGTCTTCCCTTCTGTGAGGAGGCATGCCTAGTTATGGAGGCAGCAGGAAGGGAACGCATGTCCCAGTCCCAGCAGCAGCACCACAGCAGGAAAAGCCCATGTGCAGATGTCCTCTGTGACTTTGTGAGCAGCATTTGGAAATAGCATTGGCTGAGAACCTCTTGTGCAGTGTCACTGACACCTCTTGAGTCAGGAGGGTGACCTGGATCTTTCTGTTCTGCAGGACCTCCCTGTCTAATGTAGCAGCGAATAAGAGACACGGGTCATAAAAGTCACCTTACCTAACCAGAAGTACCAGATCCACAGGTGAGGTAGCTGTGTAAAAACACTGTCAGTCATCCTTTTCTTATGACCCTGGGAACTCTATGAAGCAGATGTGGAAGAGACAGAGGCAGTGATGAACATAAACTGTGTGACCTCCACATTATGTATTTTGATAGTAGATGGCGTTGAGAGCAAGCAGTAGTAGAAACAAAAGGAACCTAAGTCTACTGAAAAAAGTGCTGCTTTTCAGAGCACTTGCTTGCTGACATAGTAACTATCTGTAAAAAAAGTTAAGGCAGCAATTTTCCATTAAAAAACCCCAAACAACAGAAACATCCTATGAAAATGTAGGCAGTATACAAAGGTGAAGGAGCAGACAAGGTGTGAGAGGATTTTGGGTACTGGATAGCAAGCCAAAGGCTTTCGTTCAGAAGGGGAGCATTACTGTATGACCATTAGTAATCTGGTAATGAACAGGTTTAAATCTGGTACCTCAGGTGATCTGGTTCTGTGACAGTCCAGCATAACTATAAACTACAATCTAAATCTTTTTATAATGATTCTCTATTTTTAGACTGCAGTGTTCTGGTTTAAAGTATAAAATGTAAAGTATTTTCTAACTGATATATTAAACTGTATAAATAGTGTTGAAGGCTTAAATCTGTTTCTGAATAGAGAATTTTTCTTCATATTGGGAAGACCAGGGAAATTTTTCAGGTGTGCTTTGGCTATGCAAGGGTTTTCTGTGAGGTGTCTCCTTGTTCTTCCCCTGGAAACATGAAGTGAAGGGCAGTAAAGAGAGTGAGAAACTTTACAGACTAAAGGAGCACATGGAAACAAGGAAATTGGTGGAAGAGAGGCAATTTTGGGAGGAAGTTTCCTTTTATTTGTTGTTGCAATTAAGTAGAGAGGAGTAAAGAGAAGCAAGGTCTGCATATATGATACCTTGAACATTACCAGAGTAAGAGAAAAGACTCATAAGACTGCTTATGCGTTCTTTCTTTTGCAGCATCTGGCTGTAGCCTTTCCTTGATAATTAATTCAGCATCTCTCAGAGAAAGAGGTTTTTCATGAGAAAATGGGGAGGGAAGTCTAAAGTAATTCAACATTCTTAAAAGACAGAATATCACTATTGGATCTTAATGTAAAAAAATATTTTAGATGTGCTTCAGAGGTTTCCTGCATTCTGGCTGAATCAAGCAAGGTGAAAGGAGATTAACATAGGCACCATCCCTTTATCAGTTGTCGTTTGCCAAAGTTCTTGGTGACAAGAGCTAGGGTCTGATTTTGTAGGTCTAATCTCAAAACCAACAGTCTGTGTTGAATCTTGAGGAGAAGCTGGGGAAATTCTGTTTCAGGTTATTTTTTCAGTGCAAATATGATTTCCTTTAGAACTCTTTTTGTTAATTAATATTATGCAATCCCCCTGTATGTTGTCATATTTAACCTTTCTCTTAAGAACTAACTTTGTGACAGATTACTGGAAGTGGGTTAACATGATGCAATTTTTAAAAGTTTCTAAGACAGGCTTGTTGAACAGCAGATGCCTTAAGCAAGATGCCAGTTCCTGGAATATTAGTAGAAATGATGTAATAATTAGCAGACATGTCAATAAATGTGATGTCCTGAAGATCAGTCAACATAGCACTGTAAGGAAAGCCCGATCTTACAAACTTCCTGAAATTCTTTGATGAAGTTGGCAAAATACATTTGTTATAATCTGGTTGAATTTTCAAGTGGCATATCCCATGATCCCTTACTTAGAAGTCTTCAAGAATCCAAACAGCTTTGGGAAACAGCAGGGGTCCATTGCATGCAGAAGTCACTGGTTAAAAGGTGCTTATGGATATGGATAGAAAAAAAGAGACAGTTTTCACAGCAGTTGATGGTTACTGATAGAGTCCCAGACAGATTCATGGTGGGACCTCTGCTGTTGAATGTGAGGATAAATAACATGGAAAAGATAATTAGTGAGATGATGGTCTCTAGACAATACTACTAACAGTGCCCACTGCAAAATAACTTTATGAGACACAATGGTAAATAGGATATAAAACTCAATATAGCTAAAGGTGAAAGATTCATGGTTGGGGTGGGGGGAAGGGTCCTAAATTTATATAGAATATTATTCTTCTAGTTATTACAGTACAGAAACAAGACATCAAGGTTATATTAAGAACTCTGAAGAAAATAGCTAAGTCCTTAGTACCAGTCCAAAAAGTAAATGAGGTGTCAAAATAGAGGCCATGCTGCCATGATGTGAATCCGTGCATTTTGCATGTTGTACATAACTCCTCCTAAATTAAAAAGGTTTTAGTGGCATTGGAAATAAATCAGAAAAAGTAGAAAGGTTTCTAAAAATAGCACTCAATCCACTTCTTCTGAGTCAGGGCTAATCAATCTGTAAAAGAGCAAAAGATTGGTATGACAGAAGAGGGATCACCCATAAAAGGTGAAATTTCTATATGATAGAAATTTCTAAAATCACAAGTGAAATGGAGAACGCAAATATGATAGGTTTTTTTTTTGCTGTCTACCTCTCAGTTCTTGTAGACAGTGAAAATGAAATTCAACAAATTGCAGGTTAAAACCAGATATTTCTTCACAATGAATAATTAAGCTGTGAAATTTTAGGATGCTGTGGCTGTTAAAATTTTCCATAGATTTGGGGAGGTTTTTAACAACATAGTGGATGAAAAATGCTTTACAGGTTATTAATATAAACCTAGCATATCTGCCTCAAAAAATCAAGTGGTAAATTGTTGGAGACTGGAAGAGTGTTGTGTAAAAGTGTTCATATGTTCTTGCCCAGTTTTTGTACTTTTCTTTGGTACACAAAGAATTGGGTGAGAGGTATCTGATCCAGTATAGCCATTATTATGTTTACGAATCTTGAAAACAAAATGGGAAATAAAAACGCATATATTGGTAACAGCAAACTTTTAAAAGAATTGAAGTTACATATTGTCTGTTTGATTTTATATTTGTGAAGTCTAAAACAAATAGAAATTTGGCTGTGAACCAGACACGAAGCTGTTTCATGAAAGCACAAAATAAATTGCATTGATCATTAAAATGTTGACACATAAATAGTAGAAGTGGTGAATCAGATCATTAGAATATTATCTAGTTATCATTACTAATATTTGAGTATCTGTATATTGAAAATCATCTTCAGCTTGCCTTAGCTAATGTTTTGAAATAGAATTGCTGTTTGGGATCAAATTTTTTCAAAATAGGAATAAACTAGTTTTTTTTCCCATTTAGAATTTTAGACATTTATTCCTAAGCAAAATTCACATTTATTTTTGAGGGTTGACACTTCTTTTTACAAGTCAGTCTGAAATAACTTCCAAAATGGCAAAGGATTCTTACCAGTCTTTGTCAGACCTAATTTTTAATTTATGCTACAACCCTTCCAAATCTACAGAGCTGAAAAAAACCTGTAGGTTTTGCTTTTTTTGGTTTTGTAAAGGCTTGTTTCATATTTTTGTCATTCTTTTTTTCTTTTTTTTGGTGGTTTTTTGTTGTTTTTTGTTTGTTTGTTTGTTTGTTTGTTTGTTTTTGGTAGGCCGCTATAGAAGCCAAGTAAATTTTCAGATTTCCAATATATCAATTGAATATCAATTGAATATCAATTGAATATCAATTGAACCTATAATCTCAAGAATGCATTAGCTCCAAGAATCTGTTACAACTTTTTGAGTATTGGGCACTGTGGATGCAAACAATAAGAAGGCTCATGTGTAAATATCAGTGATGAAGAATTCTGATTTCAGGATAAGACCAATCACTAAGTTGCTGATCTAAAGAAATTTCTTCCTTTAGCAGATTATTCATTGTCTAATTAAGCTTTTTACAGCTCTTTCTGTAATAAATAGGACTGACTGCTATTGGTAAATATAACGGATTCTATAAATTTCTGAGGTTTCAGTCAAGGATAAGAGTCTGTCTGTAGCACGCAGGAGAAGCTAAATAAAACAGGAATGCAACTCCTGCAGGTCTTCAACATATTTTAAGCTTACTTTGGGTGTTTCCACAGAATTCCTCTGGAGAGGATATCTGAGATTCTGCCAGAAGTTCAACACCATCCTGATCCTTTCTAACGAAATAAATCTCTATCTTCTTAAGCTCAGGGATAGGAGCATAAAAGCCCTTACTACCATGAAGGATTCTTTAATTCTCAATACCTGAAAACTTAACTCTCTTTCTTCTCTGGAAAGTCATGGAGTGTTCCACAAATCTGGGCATTAGTTTTCCTCCAGAATCTGCTGGTCTATATCTTTATCTTTTGCTGTATCAAGTATCCATTTACCTAGGTCAGACATTGCTTTGATATAATAGTTTTGGATCATCAAGTTTGGCTGAGATTATATCTTGCCTCAGATACCTTTGAATAACCTTCTTGTCTGCCCGCCTTTAACTTTTAGCATAACCACAGGTTGATGTCCAAAGAGATGTCTGGATCTGGTTTAATCCACTCTCATGAAAATGGCTGTTAAAGTTGAAAATTGTTAAAATACTTTGAAGGATTAGTAATTTGATTATATAGGTTGGTTATGTGAAGTATGATGTAGTCTCTGCTAAACCAGTGAAACAAAACCATTCCTAGCTTTCTACAACTGTATTGCAAAAATTTAAGACAAAATTCTACTGCAAACTGGTTAGCCTTAGTCAGTACAAATGCCACTGGATTTGTTGGAGCACAGATGCTCTTTTATTGTTATGACACATTTCTGCATGAACAGAGAGTTTTTTGTTTTCAGGCATAATAAGAAATTGAAACAGTGGATGCAATAGTGAAATGTTCCAGCAGACACAAGATGTAAGAATCTAGTGACCTGGATGTTGTGGTTCAGAATATAAAGAATTTAGTTTATATTAAAGTTTTGATATTTAAGAAAGACTTCATGAGACAAAAGCAACAAGACTTCTAAAAGAATGATTAAAAAAGAAATTACATCTGTGTTCACTAATATAGTTTGGGGATATAGGTTGAAGTTTATGCCAGGCAGGAATGAGCAGAAAACTCCCCAGATGATGGTCCCAGACTTCTCAGCAATACAAGCTGTGAAAAGAACAGAGGAAAAAATAAAATTAAAAATTATTTTCTTTCTATCATAGACCATCTGCTTTCTTTACTTATGGCTTAGATTTTTTTATATGAATACTAATTTTAAAGCACACTATAACATTTGTTTTTCCTTAAGCATGGATGTCGGGAAGGATAATAATATTAATTGTTAGTTTTTATTTCTCTTTGCTTCTGAAGGAAGCTTCATTATGCTGACTGGAGCATTGTATTGACAAGTAGCATACGTACATACTAATTTAGAAAGATTCAGCAGAAAAAAAATAATCATAACAGACTTATGCAGCTTCAGCCATTTCCTAGAAATAAAAAAATGCCAGAACAAGGAATGTTTGTTTAGGACAATTACAATTCACCTACTCATGTAGGCCCATTATTAAAATGTTCTTTATTTAAAATAAACACCTACTAGTTTTGCCTTCTTTGTCTTGCATGACAGTGGCCCATGAATGATGGGTAGGTTTTGTAGAGTCTTTTCTCCTTTCTGTTTTCAACCTATTGCAAACTGTTTTCCCTTATTTCCTGCACTTTTCTTGCTCCTGGCAATCCAGCCAGGCTTGTTACTTCTGCTGCACTTTTTTCCCTATCTTATCTGGTTGCCAGCGGGAATAGTGAGAGCATAGGAGAAATGGCATAACTGCTGTGTCTTCTCTGTCTAGCTTCAGCATGACCCCTGGATGTGATCACAGAGAAAGTTCCACTAACCATCAGGCACCATGTCTGTACAGTTTCTTATGATCCTAGTGTCTGAACACTTAGTTCTGGAGAAATCTTCACGGAAATAGTTGAAGAACTTCTCGATTAAAATAATTAAGATTTCACTGCTTGGGTAAAACAGATTTATTTTTTTTTTTTCAGACTGGTTCTTGAAAGCCTTTTCAGTATTAAACCTGTATAATGTTCTGTTTCATGTAATTCTGATGCCAAATGGGTCAGATTTTGCAAAATAAGTGACTCTGATGCCTTGCACTTCTCCTTCTTCCTTTCCTTGCCTTACATGGGAAAGGTCAGTAATAGTCAGTTCTACAAAGGACATCAGTCATTTGTATTATACTAGTGTTTGCATCAGTCCCTAGGTATGTTGATTATGTTAGTAGGAGAACTGATAGAAGAACTAATAGAACAGCAGGTCAAGGGAGGTTATCACTCTCTGCTCTACTCTGCTATTGTGAGATGCCACTTGGAGCACTGTGTCCAGCTCTAGGGTCCCCACTACAAGAAAGACATGGGCCTGTTAGAGTGAGTTCAGAGGACTGTCACAATGATGGTCAGAGGCCTGAAATACCTCTCCTGTGAAGAAATGCTAAAAGGGTTTTGATTGCTCAGCCCAGAGTAGCGAAGGCTCTGGGCAGACCTTGTTGCAGCATTTCAATAATTAAAGGGGGTTCTATTAAAATGATAGAGGCTTTTTACCAAGGCCAGTTTTGGCAAGCCAAGAGGCATTGATTTTAAATGGAAAGAAGTACATGTGGATTGGACACAAGGAAGGAATATTTTATGATGAGGGTGGCAAGGCACTGAAACAGGTTCTCCAAAGTTGTGGATATCCCACCACTGGAAGTGTTCAAGGTCAGGTTGGACAGGACTTTGAGCAGCCTAGTCTACTGAAAGATAGCCCTACCTATGACAGAGGGTGGGACATTATGATCTTCAACGATTCTTTCCAGTACAAACCCTTCTGTGACTCAAGCTCAGGTAATATATTGGATTTCTTTAAAATCTTTACTCTGTCTCTGTTTTCTTTGGGTTGATATTCATCTTGAGGCCAAAAATCATTATCGTGCAACAAGGTTGTGTTTCATTGTAATTACACTGGTGTCAAGAATAATCTTCATAAATATAGACTGTATGTGACATACTATAATTAAATTTTGTTATCCATGGCCTTTATGTAAATTGTTAAACTAGTTGTATGCAGTGGAAAAACCAGTCAAATATTTCAGCAGAGGAGTTCTTGCAAAAGTTAAAAGTACTTCTTCAAGTTTGTTTTTTTTAAAATTATTTTAGGTTGGAACCAAAATATCTCCTACCATTTCCCTGCCAAAGTCAGGGGGTATATTAAACATTTTATCAGAAGTTTAGCTGTTGCAGTTCTGCTAATTTTTTGGTGTACATAAGGTGCAAGTGATGATCGTTGTCACTGCAGTTACCTGAATGGCTCGTTCTTAGCTAGCAATGGTCACTCTTGAGATTGTGGGAAGTCAGCACAATGACAAGCTGCGTGCATACCGTTGGTCTAAAAAGAGTTAAATAGTTCCTGAAGCTCTCTCTCAGAAATGTTTAAAATGCTTCTGAAATACTGTGTAGAAAACATACTTCATTACAGGAATCCATTTGGTGTTAGACACACAATGATCTCCCAGATTCTGTGTTTAGACCTTAAATGAATGTGTTGCTTTGAAGGAGTGCTAACTAGTTAAATTACCTCTTTGTTAAAAGGAAATTGATTTGTTCATTCATGTGAAAAAAATCAAGATCTCTTTGAAAGATCAACGGGGTTACATTGTCTTTTACCTTTACATGGAACAAAACCAGCACGTAAGAAAGCTTCCAGGGAACAATAAAAGCATGTGCATATTTCTTTCTGGTCCGGTACATTTGTGAACAATGCTCGTCATCTGTCTCAGACAGTTGAATGTGCTTTCTTCACCTCCCACTTGAAAACATGGAAACAGATATTCCTTTAACGTAATCAGAGTATATTTTACAAAATTGCATCCATAGATATTTATGAAATAAATATAATGCACTAAGTAGAGATTTAGTTTAGTCTTCAAAGTGTAGCTTGCTTAAGTGAAAGTAGGGAAGTCTGAAAAAATTGCATATTCCTTGAAATGGTGTGCAGTGTTCTTTCCAGTGCTTTAAGTTATTTGGATAATAATAGAGAAATTACAGTAAGTGTTGGTTATTTTATTCAGAATATGCAACCTGTGTAACTGTCAGCAGTCTACAGACAGAGCACTGGTACCCTCAATAGCCTTGTTATGAGCCAAGAGTCAGTGATAGTATACTGTGATTTTTGCTTTCCTCTGGCAATCTGAAATACAGCATATTTTGTGAGATTGGAGATTTAAAAATCTAGATTTGTTTCCTTACCTTTTTACTTTATTTGAAATAAATTGCTGCCTATAAAACCAGTGGTTTTTATGTTGAAATGTACTGACTTTGGATATTCATTATTTCCAAATGAGACTGAAGGGAACAATGCTTATTGTGTACAGTCTGATTGCAGGTGCCTGAACTTGTGTAGCTATCCTTACATTTTAAGATTTACCTTGTAGCCCTATTTAATATTTATAAGATCTGGTAAGAGTATGACCTTACCAACTGATACTCTTTAGTATGAAAAAGCTTCCTCAAACTGAGAGACTTCTGCTTCAGGCAGTTGCTACAGTTTCTAAATGTATTAGGGATTTTCAGATCTTACTGTGGAGTGTCCTCGTGAGCAGCCCTGTGTTGCCATCCAATTTATTTTTGCTTTCTGTGGATGTACCTTGGCAGACAATAAGTTTTGTTTTCAATTCTATCAGTTTAACACCACTGAAAATGAAGTTGGCATTAAGGCTTTTGGCTGGCCAGATTCTACCAGATGCTCTCCAGAGGGTTGGCTTTGGGCCCTTATGCAGTTTCAAACTTATTTACTTGTGCTAAGGTGTGCAAACATACTTGAAAAATACATTCTGCACTCAGTCAAGGCCAGGGTCAAGGCGCATTGCACCCTATATAGATTGGTCAGTCAAGTTCCCCGTGAGGTTTTCCAAGCTCTTCATGTTGCCATCTTCATTCCTTCTTTCATGTTCTAGCAGTGCTCTGTACCAGTACTAGCTGTCTTTATTCTCACTTTTTCTGGGTAGATCAATCTGACAGAAATACACAAATTTCTTCAGACTTTCTGCCCTATACAGCATCAGTCTGTGAATCCCAGCTGTCCATTACTCTATGAACTGTTGCCTTGTAACTCTTGGTGGCAGTTTCTCTGTAGTTTTTTGTCTATTGAATTGTCCTTAATAAACTGACAATGTTTTATGCACTATATCTAAAGTGTACTGTTACTTTAATCATTGGAACAGTCCACAGTGAGCTTTTTATACTAAACAACCAGTGTGCTTGTAGTTAAAATGCCAGAACTATGTGTGTCTGTATCTTGACTTAATCTAATAAAACATCAAACATTTCTTTTTGTCCTTCTTCCCCTTCTGATCTAGATAGAGGAGGTCTTAGGGTGCTAGTGTTGGTAGACTAGGTACAACTATTTTATGTTTTAGATTTGAGTAGTCTGTGTAACCTGCAGATGGAGGAGCTAGCCCTTTAAAAGTTCTGCTGTATTTTATGCCTGGAACCTAAAAATACCTTTAATTAGAATATCTTCACCCAGTGGATGGTTGGGTACTGGAACACACTCCCCAGGGAAGTAGTCAAGGCACCAAGCCTGACAGAGTTGAAGAAACTTTTGGACAACACTCCCAAGCATATGGTGTGATGCTTGAGGTTGTCCTGTGCAGGGTTGGAAGATGGACTTCGATGATCCTTGTGTGTCCCTTCCAACTCAAGATGTTCTATGATTCTCTAATTTCTCTTGTATCACTGGATAAAGTACAGCAAATTAAATTATTAATATTATTAAGGCCTTTACAGACAGTTGCATTGGGAACAACTCCAAAGTGTTCTCTGGATTTCACAGAACTTTGAGGGTTTTGTTGTTATTTTTAAAATAGTTTTCTAAAGACATGAGGCCCTGGAATGAGTTTTGAAATGAATCTGCAATTACAGTTCAGACTAATGGATATTCCAGAGCATAATTATAGAATGGTGACTCTTTTGTTCCATCTTACTAAATTGCTGTTCACTAAATGGAGGGGGGGAAGGATACACCACAACAGATTGCTCCTTTTAACTTGTGCTGCTGGATTTTGTTCCCAGACTGGGGACATACCTGCAGGAATGCAGTCTTTGTCCAGGTATCACAGTGTATCTTTGATTTGGCTGCACAGTATCTTGTCTCTCCTGCCATGTACCTACCCCACTGTGGATTTACCACTTTTCATTTAAATAATGAATGCAATTATTTAGACAACACAATTAAAATTAATGTAGCAATTACTTCAGCTACATCTATGCAGGGTTTTTTCTTAAACTATTTCTAGGCTATGCTGCAGCTGCCCCAGTTGCATCCCTTTAAATGTGTCAGTGCAAAGAAAACCAAACCCATTCTTAAAATCCCTTTTTTTCTCCTCAAACTACAATTGTGAAAGAAGTGTGTCTGAAAGAAAATACTCCACCTGGATGAAAGTCTTTACAGCTGAGTCAGTAAGCCAAAGTCTCCAATTACTAAATTGGGCAATAACTTTAACCTTCAACTTGTCGGTACATATGCCAGCATAAAGAGATTGTAACCTAAGTTGCTAGACTCTCTATCCCACAAGCATATAAATGAGGAAATAATTAATTCTCTCACTAGCCCACACTATGTTTTATTCAAGTCAACTCTCAACATCATTGCCACTTTTCAACCTCGGTATTTAAAGCACAGAGAATGTTATATTGGTGATCATTGTATGAAGGATGAGATGTTGGCATAGCAATTTTTTTTCTTTTTTTTTGTTCTGTATTTTGTGGTGTAAAATGTAACAGAGTTTGATAATGTTGGGCCCCATTCACAGAGGTTTAAAATGGCAGAGGCGCTTTCATTATTTCCTGTTGATGACTTAGAACTTTTGGCACAAACCTTAGCATATTTCAGTGTGTAAAAAAAAAAAAAAAAGCCCAAACACCACCAGTACTTTTCTATAACCAGTTCTCAAGCTTTGCAAGTGTGTTTGTTACTTCAAACTTTGCAGAAAAATTCTCCCAGATACAGGTATCCAGAGAGAACAATTTTTAATTAATTAAAATTTGACAAATCTTAAATCTGTACTGTAAACATATAAAAACAGATTTAGCCTAAGTTTTTCTGCTGCTTCTTAATTACAGGCATCTGTGCCATCCATACATAAAATAGGCATGCACATTTGAATGCTTCATTCTTAATCTTGTCCTCTTGGTAAAATGAGCGTTTTTTTTTTTTTTTTACTTTGTGTAGAAGGGAGAGGGTAAGAGAAGAAGAGGAGTAACTAAACAGGGCTTTTTCTGCTACTTCTGGGAGACAGCCTGGTATTCAGAGAGTTCTTGAACATAGTTTTTGGCTTACTTCATTTGTGTTAGTCTGTCCCAGAAGTGAGGATTAAAATTACCAACATCACAACGTGACATTCATCCTAAGCATACAGGTCACAAGGGTTTCTCCTAAACCATGAAGTTGTTCATGGTTCCCTTCTGCAATAAATTATGATTTATAATGTAGGACAGACTCTGCAGTAAACATTTTATAACACAGCGTTTAAAAGTGAGCTGTTTAACTGCAGTATCCAAAGCAAATAAAATAGCTACCTTTTGAGCTAACTGTGATTGAAACAGAAGATACTTTGAAATTGCATTCTAAAAGCATTTCATACTTTCAGCTAAAGCCAGGTGCTTTTGAAAAACAAGTATTTTTTATATCTTTTTATTCTTTTTGTGTTAGCAATCATTATCACTTGTCTTTTCAAGGGTTTAGAAGCCATGTAATAATGTACACTAATTTTAGTTAATGTATTTATTTTAACAGTAATAATAAGATTTAAGTATGAGTAGCTACATAGTTGTACTTCTTTGAACTTGGTTTACTTAGCTGTTCTGCAAGAATGTTCTTAGAGTTTACCTGACAAACTAATTAAGAAGTTTTTAAGCTGCAAATTGTTCGTAAACTTTTTAAGGATAAACTGTGGAATTACAAAGCATTACATTGTAACAAAAAGGTTGCAAATTATTATTAGATTAAATCGTGATCTTTGCTCATCGTATAGACAATAGGGTTTTTTGGTGCAAGAAATACATAACATTTTCTTCTCATAGTTAAACCTGAGTAATTTTTTTTACTGATTTTGATAGATTTTCTAAGCGGTGTGATGTGTTACAATCTGTCTCCCTTCCTTTTGTTTGTTACCCAAGGTTTAGAACAGCTTCTGTATCAACACATGCTAATCCTACATTCAGTAAGAAATTCTGTTTCAGTATTAAAGCAATTATAATGTAAATTGGGAAAGGTATGCCATCTCATTAAAGACTTGTGTGTTCAATATATGGTTCCTAAATGAGTGTTAGACTTATGATGTTTCAAAAATACTTCCCTGATCCCCCTTGTACAATATTTTAGCATTTTTTACAAATTTGTAGCTAGCACTGTGGAAGTATTTCAAAGGAGGAACTCCTTCTAAAATCCTATGACATCATTGCAGTTGTCCTTCTTCAAACTCAGTTCTAAGATGATGCCCATGGAAAAATCAATAGTAATTGGGCAGCTGATGCAACTGCTCTCAGAATCTCATTACTTCCTTGCTCTACCCATGTCTTTCTTTATCCACTCTTTTTTCATCTTGTGCTCAATCTTCAAGCTCCTATGAGAGTAGCTGTCTCTTTGTTAAATTTTTATAGAGCTGTGATATCAGTGTTGCTTTTAGCAGTGTTGCTAATAAGCCATAGAAATTACTGTTCATTTCTAAAGCAGAGAAATGTGATGGCCCTGATAGAGTGTCTAACAATCTTTTCTTAGACTTTAGAGTGGGTTGTGTAACCAGTTTTTGAATTTTGTTAGGCTGGAACTTCTATTTGTCAATAGAGTAATAAATATACTTTCAAATGTTGAATTAGATGGTTGATGTTTGGAATTCAGAAATAATATGGGATATATTTTGCAAACATTACATTTAGTTTTCCCTGTGTCTTTGATGTAAAATGATATTTGTGGTTATGATAAATGCTTTAATATTATGCTGAAGGCTATGATACAGTCTTTCTGTTAGCACAGAGCTTGTAGATTTAGTGAATAGGTCTGCCTACCAAAAAATATCTTGTCTTTGTCCTGTAAAATTCTATTCAAGTCTCATTTTATTTAGATAAAATACTTGAGAATTGTCATGTTTGTGTGGTCATTCTTTTTCCACTGTGATGTGGACATTAAAAAATAACCTAAGGATTTTAAATGCTGGGTTTATGCAAAGAGCAAAGCAGGACCAGTGACACTGACACCACACACTACCCATGTGAGCCCAGGAGCTGCTGAAACTGCTTTAGCAATACCTGTGTTCAGCCCACAGGAGCTTTCCAGGTCCCTGAGGCTGACTGGCTGATAATCTTCCAGACCACTTCTCTGACACCTGTTTCAGAGGAAATATATGTATTATATGCTCTTCACCTTTAAAACCATGAAATGACAGGCTGAAGGACTGAACCAACTTTCCTTTCCCTGAATACCTGGTTCCAGCATTCGTCTAACTTTCTGTCCTCTGAGAATATAACAGTTTGGAAGCTCTTCATGGAAAGATAACTACACTAAAAGGCATCAGGCCAGGCCCCCTTCAGCCATTCTCAGATGCAGAATTCTGTTGCATCAGCTGGTATTTTGTCCTTTTCCTCCTTCAGTTACGGTAGAGGCTTCTTTGGTGGCAGATCCAGTGGGGCTGTTTGCTGAAAAATGAACTGACGACTGCAAATGGGCAGATCTTGAATATTTTACAGAAGGGCACTCATCAACTACAGCAGCTTGAGAGAGGCAGCAGCTGTCACATCTTTGTTTCTTCTGGACTTCCAAACATGCTGGGAGCCAACTGTTAGAGCCAGAGTACAGAGACAGCTTCTCCCTTGTCTTTCTGTGTTTCTGCTGACATGTTTAATTGCAATTCAGAAAACAAAAAATACAACAGTGTGGCTCACCAAATTTCCAAATCATAAAACACTAATGCCTGTTGTACTGTTAAAGATGAGACCTTGTGAATACTGTATGAAGTGACAGACATTAATATAGTTTATCATATCATGGGTTTTAAGTAGAAAATTGTTTTCTGGGTTAATTTTGACCCTGTCACTTCTCTCCTTACATTCTACCAGAGATCAGTTTCTTGCTATCACATCAAATATAAGCTGTTTGCCATTACCTGAAGGGCCTTCATTGACTATTCCCATTCTATCATCTTTCATTTTATTTTGATAATGTGATGATTATATTTACATTACCCTTTGCTAAATTTTCAATACCTCTGCATTCATTCTTGGGTTTGTATGGATTTCACTTGTGTCTGTTCAAAGTTATATCAGAGCTCTGTCTCATAATCCTTCTTAAAATTCTACCTTTCCTTTGGCTGAGATTCATTTCCTTTGGAGTCTGGTCCTGTTACACAAACGTGGTTTTTACTCTTTTTATTTCATTCACCTTTCTATATCATGTCTATGTCACTTTATTGGACACATAGGCTGTAAGCTTTTTTAAAGAAAGCAGATGTCACTGGTTTTTTTCAGTTACTTACATGGTACAGTCTGCATTTCTGGATGATATGACAATGTACATAATAGTTAAAGCAGTGTGCCTACATAGTTTATATTATTAGTTCCTGATGACAGTACAACATTTTAATATATCCATACTGCATCAAAAGTAAATAAAGTTTATTCAGTGTACAGAAAAATTCATGAAATGTATAATTTTTACCTTTTCTGCAGAAAAATGACTTGAGCCTTTTAGTTCACCCCACAGAGACCCTAACTTCTCTCATGCATTTCCATACCCCGCCTAAATCCATTCAGATCTCGTCTTCAATATCTCAGTAGAACTACTCTGTCCCAGATTCCTCTCAGGTGCCTGGGGGCAGCATCTTATCTCCTTCCACTCTCAGTGCTCTCATTTATCCCTACCCGGGTTTATTTAATGTTCCAGTTTGGGCAAGAAGCAGCATGTTCTGCAGCTGATGCAAGGCATCTGTGTGCTAATTTCCAGAAATAAATGTGTGGAAATTGGTGCTGTAACCTTCTAATTTCAAATTATTTGTGTTTTCTTAGTGTTATAGGCACTAGTGGGATCTTCATTATTGATTTCCAGGAGAATTGTGATATCTTTTAGACATTCGTTCTCATCCAATTTAGTTTATAGTCTTGAGAGCTACTGGTGTTAGATAGGGATTGACACATAATATAATACCACAAACTAATCTTGTTAAACTTAAGTGAAAATAATTCTTTCAAGTTATTTTTGAGATCCTGTCTGTTGAATATAATATGAACTGCTGGCTGACTGAACAGAGTGTAGAGCTTTTCTTGGGTTTGTAGGCTAAAGCTTGAAACTATCCAGTATTTGGAGTAATGCAACTAGTTTTGCATCTGAAAACACATTAATTTACAGCACTGAGAGCTGTGACATAGTAATGTGAACATGCAGTGGCTTTCTTGAAGAATACAAATATTATATCTGCATAGTATTTGCACATGTATATTAAAATCTATTGATGACCGAAAGATACAAAATGTTGCAGAATCTATAGTGTAATTGAAGAATCTGGTTTTGATTTGTGTATATACCTAAACATATGAAAGATGTCCTTTTGCTTTTAGATGTGTGCCTGCTTATGCTTCTTTAGGTAACTTTGGTCTCACATGGAGCACATGGAGTCAGCTGATACATCAGAGTCATTGTTACCTCACAACAGCTCAAAATAAGGGCTGTCTTACCAAAATTTTGTAGGAAAAAGGATGAAAATGGAGGCCACCAAGGCTACCTCTCTCTGGAACAGACCTGACTGCACTGGTGAGATTAGCTGGTGAGACAACTAGTGAGAACAGCTCCAGGGAAACAAAAAGATGTCATTGCAGCTGTTCCCCAGGTTTCCTCAAATTCTTTTAGTGTGGATTTTATCCACATCCTGATTCCCTTGGATTCTCTGCAGCTCTAGACCCTTTGGATTCCTCTATTTTGTCTGTCTGTAAGGCTGGAGGGGCATCAGTAACTGTGTTGGAAAGCCAATGTAGAAATAGTAGCTTTGAGACAGTCCCAATAAGTTGAATATAATGTACTGGGCAGCTCCTGCCCTGTCTGATTTTATGTGCTCAACATAATTAGTCTCAATCCCCTAACCTGCTGTGCCTGGCATATTTGGATCCCAGTGTGTGCTTTGTAGGGTGAAAGGTCTGGCATGGAGCAGTCTGGATGGGATGACTCATGCACAAAAGGGACCTCCTAGAAGGTTCAGTGTGCTACCAGCCACAGCCTGGTGCTGACTCCCCTGTCTGTCCCCCTGACATAAACCAACATGTGCTCTTTCCAGCTGCACAACTGGATAAGCTCCTGCTCTCCTGTCTCATGAGCAGAGATGTTCTGTCTGCCCTGTCTTTATGCAGCTCAATCTGATTGCCTCCATCAGGTAAAGGTGAGAGCCTGGTGAGCAAAGAAGCTGGAAAGTCCTTTGCAGTACTGTAAGGTGCAGTTGGTTTGTGCCAGTACAAATGTCAGGCATAGTATGGACCCATTCATTGTAGATCTAAGTGTAAGGGCTTAGGTGTTGTAAGAGAGTCTGCTTAGCAGAACTGTTAAGATGGGGCCATGGTAATTCCCGTGTTCATGGGCATTCATCTTGCTGGCACAGAAGGGTGCTGTGTACACCCACCTATACAAGCACAGGTGCTTCAAGCGTATTTTAACATTGTTTTCTTTAATTAAAAGTTAAACTGGTGTCTGCTTTATTACATGTGTTTGAAGATTTTTTTGTTGTCTTCCTTGTTAAAGAATTTTGCTTTAGATCTACTCTGGTTTTTTAAGTAATGTCTAATTTTTAATTCATTTCTCATTCATGGAAAGTCAGTGTTCATGCCAGTCTTCTAATATAGGTCAATATTAGCCATTTCTTTTCCATATGTTTAAAGAGTATAGGTAGTGAAGATATTTGCAGAGGGAGGGAGATGGCACTATTTATCAGGGAAATAACCTGCGAAGAATTGGGAATTTGTGTGTATTTACACGGAAAGGCTTCAGCAATTCATGAGGAGATTTTACAGGCCCTACGTATTCTTCTTCACCTGCCTATTTACAGTGCTGTTGCTCTGCATTAATTCATCTAGGAAAAACGTCTTTTATGGAATAACTGGAATATTGTTTGTCTTTTTTAGGCTGTGAAGCATGTTACAGAACCATACAACAAGTGGATGAAGGGGAAAGGAAAAAGTGCCATTGATAGCTAGGATAGCAACATGGGAAATACAACTACCAAATTCCGCAAAGCTCTTATAAATGGAGATGAAAACTTGGCCTGCCAAATCTATGAGAGCAACCCTCAACTAAAAGAAACTCTTGACCCAAATACTTCTTATGGAGAAACATACCAGCACAATACTCCACTCCATTATGCTGCTAGGCATGGAATGAATCGTATTCTGGGGTAAGTAGCTCTTGAGATTTGGCTTGGGTGTAAATAACTGACCTAGCAAATGCAAGAGTGTCAGCCAGGTTATAAACACCTGATGAGTGTGCACGTAGGGTTGCACATATATGTGCATATGTAGGTGTGTGTTGCACACACAGAACTTGTAACAAGTTCAAGGAGTAATACAAAACATGCAAATTAGTCTATAATCACAGGCTGATGTAACAGTCTTTAATTTTATTTCAGTATCTGTTCCTTTCTTGTAACATTAGTTTTGGGCAGTTTTAGCCTGCTTCCTGAAGACTCCTATACTATAGTTCTTTGAAAATAGTGACTTCCACCATTCTTGATGTGTTTTCCTGTTGTAAAATAATCTATTTGCAAAGCTGTATGGATACTATACTGATTTTAACTACTTCTAGATGGTACAATACATATTTATTCTTGTGTTACTCAGGCAGCTTCTATTTTTTGTGTTGGAGGATGACAGTGAGCATTAATATCTTGATAATAAGAAAGTTTGGTTTTGCTGCAGCCAACATGGACAGCAATCCCTAAATATTACCTATTTCCATTCTTCTGTATTTTTGTCAGTGCTCTAAGATCAATTAAAGATTACCATCTTACCCATGTGCAGATGTTGCACACACAAGCTGTTCTCCTCTGGTGTTTTGTGAAGGCAGTACCAGGCAGACATTGCTAAACCTCTTCCTCAGTAAGCAGTGTTAGAGAGAATTTGATAAATATTCTCTTCCTTGTATTAGGAGACAGAACAGAAATAAATACTAAACTGTATTATTGGTAATATTCTTTTCATCTCTCTGTATATGTCTAAATGGGCCTGTAGTATTCATAAGGTTTGTTTTGTAGCTCATATGCTGTAACTTTACTAGCTCTGTGGCCTCCCACCATAAATTTTTCCTCAGTGTTTTAGATTCATCTAACTGGTTTTTTACTTTATAACTTCTCATTTACCTAAATTTTTGCTAAATATTTTTCTCTTCTTCCCCATGTATTCTATATTTCTATTTTTAATTTGATGTTTTCATTTCATCACTGAATCTTTTTGTTTGTTTACTTTTCCCCCTCATTCCTGATTCTTGAATTATAGGAAATAGTTAACTAAACTGAATTTAAAATAGTGTCCAGTTTTTACTTACACTTTCCATATGATTTTTTTTCCTCTGAGATTTTCAGGCTATTTCTCAAGAAAATAGCTCTTAAGAAATTATAGCCTCCTTGAAACAACAAGGACACATAAAATGGTTTGCACATATGAAAAGAAATAGTCATAATTACTGACTTCTGAGCAGTGCATTAGTTAATTCATATTGCAACATTATGATGGGATCTCAGATAACTGCTTTTTATTTTAAAAAAAGGTAATTTAGAAATGCCATTTTGCTTGTAGTTACATGGGACCTTTAATATCTAAGTCTCACAGGAGAACTCTTTTTTCTTTTCACACATTGCAAACAAATTATCTAAAGAATCAATTTTTTTTCCTCGTTTGAGTCTAGGGTTTGTAATACATTTTTTGCCCCTAAACAGAGAAGGTGCCTTTATCTGTTGGAGTCTGGTTCTGAAAACCCAGACTGTCAGAACTGTAGCTATTGTGAGGAGTAATTTACTCAAGTTTTTGTACTATTAACTTTTCTGATATCTTTCTAAGGGCTTCTCTCTAAGATGTGCTGCACAAAAATGTAGCCTTTCTATCTAAACAACGTAGTAAAAGTGAATAAATATAAGCCTTTCAGTGTGTCTGTTTGCTAGGTTGATAGCAGAAAGGGCACAAGTGCTTTGGAGTTAAGCCTCTTCTTTTTGACATAGAAAGTCCTAGATATGGCAGGGATTAAATAAGTTGATTATTAAAAGAAATGCTTTGATTTACTGATAAAGTTCAGTACCTAATAATAATTAATTTTACTGTCTTTGTATTTTGAGAGAAATGTACAATTATGAGATGTCCATGTCCATAGTTATGTAGTATTTTATATTTATCTCTTCATAAAACATTTTAATTATTGGGGAATCTGTAGCAACAGTAACTACAAGTTCTAGCATTTACTTGCATGCATACCATATAATTCAATTTTTCTTTATAGGCTGAGATTTGTAGTATTGTAGGTGGATATGAGTTGACATGTGTTTACAGTTTACTGTGTGAGATTTTCTCAAAATAGAGTAGTGTGATGCAGTTGTTGGTACACCTTTTGCATTACAGAATACACTGAGATATTCTGGGATGTTTAGAAATATCCTATCTGGCAATGCTGAGGCAAAGGGACAAATTCCCTGTTCCCACATGTACGGCTGGTGTGACTGTCCAAAGGCACAGAGAAAGCACAGGAGCCAAATTTGCAGTGAAAGGGAGCTGGGGACATCTGGTGTAGTGATCTCAGAAGGGATGAAACAAGAAACCGGAGAAGAGGTGAAAGGTTCACAAAGCAAAACTCCCAACATGGACAAACTTGGTATAATCCAGCATGAAGTCAACTGGCAGAAACTTATGCCAATAACAATTTCTCAATGATTTTGAGCTGCACAGTTATTATGTAGCAAGTACCTGAGTCATCTGGCTGCTGTGCCTTTCATCCAACATTTACAGCCCAGAAACTGTATGGAGATGTAAAAATTTGAAAATTTGCTGTTAATTTCTTTTCACAAGATTCAGCAAGAGTGCGTTAAAATGCTAGGATTGTTTCTTGATCATTTTAATGAGTATCATAGAAAACTTTAGTAAACTAGGAATGTTGAAATAAAAAACAGAACATACTCGACATTCCATTAATGTATAACTTGGTCTGCAGCCCTTAATAATGTTTACCTGACATACCACTTTGTTTTAACAGAGCATTTAATGTTTAAAAACCAAAAATTGCTGACCACAGCTAATTAGCACAAACAAGAATTTTCAAAGACTTGATCTCAGTCCAGTAAGCTCATCAAGAGAGAGGAGCCCCTGCTCCAAGGCTGTCACAGGATAACCCTCAAGGCCCAGCTGTGACTCCTGTCAGGAGCAGCTGACAGAAGGGCATTGTACGGGGTTCATGGGGCAAGGTTTTGGTAGCAGGGTGCTGTGGGGGTGACATCTGTGAGAAGAGTTCAGGAGCTGCCCCACACCAGACACAACTGGCTTCTGCCAGCTCCAAACCAGCCCCACCACTGGCCAAAGCTGAGACTTCTGGTGATAGTGGTGGCATCTCTGATTACATATTAAGAAAGGATGAGAAATGCTGCACAGCATCTGTGAGAGAGGAGTGAAAATAATGTGTGAGGGAAACAACCCTGCAGTCACCAGGCCAGAGATGGAGGGGAATCTCTGCTCCAGGTGTTGGAGCAGAGACTCCCCTGCAGCCCGTGGTGCAGACTGCAGTGAGGTAGGATGTTCTCCACAGCCCCTGGACACCCACATAGAGCAGAGATCAGCCTGCAGCCCGTGGAGAGTCCGTGCTGGATCAGGCTCCTGGCAAGAGCTGCACAGCCTGTGGAGAGGAGCCCACACAGAAGCAGGATTTCTGGCAGGGCCTGTGACCCTGTGGGGGACCCACACTGCAGTGGCGTGTTTCTGAAGAACAGTATCCTCTGGAAAGAACCCATACTGGAGCAATTCATGAAGCACCCACATACGGATTTGGAGAGCTTTATACAAGAGCATGCACGTTGGTCTCCTTCCACTATAAATAAACATTTATCATGTTTCCCTATGAATGAAGGTCTTGACAGAAGATTCATATTCAAGAAGATAGTTTAAATTTCCTTCCCTAAATGTACATAAAAATATTACAGACAAAGCATACTGGAAACATGTTATCTTTAGAAAATGCAATCTTCAGATGATCCAGGCACATCCAGTGCCCTCAGGCTCATTTTTTTTTTTTTTTTTTTTTTTTTTCTGCCTAAGTTGTGTTTTAGACCTGATTGCTTCGTTTGAAAGAATTGCTATCAATGTGGAAAGTTACTTAATCAGGTCTGGCTGTTGATGAACTACTCCTGAGCTGTGACAAGAGAACAGACTTTCCAGAGGGTGGTTGAGATGAAGTGACTGGAAATCACGAGGACTTACTTGACGTTTAAAGGAAAAAAAAAACCCCTTAGATAAACTGTCATTTTGCAATATATGTGCTGTGACTTTCAGTTTTGCAGCTTTGCTGGGAAGCTTTTTGGATCAGTGACAGATTTTCCTTATTTTGTGTTTCATACTGCTGCATCTGAGCACTTTGTGAGTATTCAAGCCAAAAGTGGATTGTTGTAGCAGTAGCTGCTGGTCCTGGCCTGAAGAGGGGGGAGGAGGAGGAGACAGAAACATGGGGCTGTGGGGAGACAGGACAGTTTGTGAAAGCTAATTTTTTTCCTAGAACAAGAAAAGCAAGAGTTCCTTGTTACAGAGATTCTGGAAGTTGAGGTGTTTGCTGAAACAAAAGAAGAAAAAATCAAATCCAAACCCACTTCTTTTAACATTCTTAATGTCTGCCATTCAGTAATAGTAGTAAAGCAACTCTGGCAGTGAAGACATAGCTAAGCTAGTCAGAGAGAAACATTGGTAAATGTGCCTGGGATTTGTTTACAGAAAGTATCTCTTGTTTCATTGCTAGAATTTGGAAAGTATTTTTCACTTCAGAAAAATGACAAAACACCAAAACAGTGGTGGTTTCCTCTAGGCTGAGATAAATATGCATCTCTTGGAATATCAGCTACAGTCCTCTTCTGGCTGTTTAAGAGGTTTCAGTAAGGACTGGTCTAAGCAATTGTAATGCAATCAAAAAAGGTGTATTCATATTACCAGTATGTTATGGAGGGTGAATTTGCCAGAAAACTTACCGTCAGAGGGAACATTGCATTCATCGCAGCACGTTGAAGAATGTCTCTACTTGTGCCAAGTTTTGTTGGCTTTTATTCTGTTTGCAGTCTTGTTGAAAATTAGTTTTCGATGATTTGGAGGGACATGTGTGTAGACGTTTTCAGAACAAGATTTCTCTGAAGTTGAGAGGATATTACAGGATTTTTACACTGCAAAAATATATGTTAAGGAAAAGTATTGTAAAGAAAACCCTGTTAACTTCTTTGCAGATCATCTGGCTTTAGAGAGGTGCCATAGTTGCTTGTTTTCTGATAAGGTTGAAGCTGCCCTGAATTTTAGATATTGTTTTTTCTGGAGATGGAAATCAAACAGACGCTCCTTCAGTGTTTTGACAGACAGAAATTCTGTAAATATTTAAGCTTTGAGATCCAAATAGACCTAATTCATTTGTACTGAAATCTTCAGAAAGGTACTGCAAATCATACTTTTTCTTTATCGAATTCCTGAACGTCTATGTAATGCTTTGACAGTAAGTCTGGTGTCCCTTTTTAAATTGCTTTCCTAACAGTACTTCTGATATAAATGTGAGCAAAAGAAAAATAATAAGTTTAATACCAAGTCTTTGTCTAGTAAGGGGAAATGGGAAAAATGTGGGGTTATTAACCGAAACTACAGGATTCCAATGTAAGGAAATTTGTATCGAATGTATGGATGTTTTCAAGTAGGTGGTTCAGAAAACTCCTGGAGGAGTCTGTTTTAGATAATAAATCTAGTCAGAGTAGTTAGTGAAGGCAACAGCACAATTCATGTATTGTGAAGTTGACCATAAAGTATTTTGAATTAAATGTTTGCCAGAAGTGTCTGTTTCTTACTATTGATTTTAAAGGGAATTCAGGAGAACTGGATCAGCTGTAGTTGTCTGCACTGTAGGTTACCAGAGATGAGAAGATGAATCTTATCCTACATTACTAAACATGTAAAATTGAATAGTAAACACCTGCAAAGTTGTAAATTGAGCACTTTGACGGTTTTACAAGATGAGGCATGAATGCTCCTTGTGGGAGATAACTGCTTGTGGTATAGTGTTAAATGTTTTCCTTTTGTGCTGTTTGGTGGATGATCTGTGCAGTGTTTGGATCTGTCCAAGTGGGAGCATTAGTGTTTATCCAATTGTTTTGTTGTCATTGCACTCAGCTGCTGAATTGGTTCTGTCAGGCTCTTTTTAGATGAGTTATTTTGTGTGGTTGTGAGTCTTGGTCACCTTTAAAATGCTTTGGAATATGAAATACTGAAGGGAGCTTTGATTAGGAGAGTAATATATGAAGAATATGATCTGACTGGGCTTTGTGGGCATGTTTATAAAGAAGCAAGATGACCAAGTGAATTGAGGTGCCCCTGATTTCAGTAGCACAGCCTCTGAGTGGATGGTAGAAAAGAGTAATTTATAAGGTCATTTTCATCATAGTCTAAAAAGCAGTCAAGATGATGGAGAAACAGTAAAAATAGGAAGCCTTTAAAACTGTTCTTACTGTGACTAAATCCTGGAGAAAACTGCCAAAGACAGAAAACAGAGGGGACACTTAGAAGAGCAGCTACAGATGTCAAGTAGCAGCAGTAGCATTTGCTAGGTTCCTCAAAGGCTGCCACCCAACTGGGCACTGTCTTGTAAAGTACAGTAAGGCAGCCTGAAAACTCAGACCCTTATCTGACTGACTTCCTTGTTTTTCTTTCCCTAAAGTTCAAAATCTCAGTTAAAAGCAGTTTTCACTGACTAGCTGCGTGTGGCCTCCCAAGGTATCTTCCCTGGTGTTCCTCATGACTTCCTCACAAAATACAAAACAGCGCAGACTTTATCCTAATCATAGTCTACAAGCAAAGCTTAAAAGCCAGTCATCTGCTGTCTTCAGCTCTTAAAGCTGACTTTTTTTCCGACTTCTGATTATTCTAACCTTTGTAGGCTGAAGATACATGATGCCTATGAGTCTGTTGCTTACAACACAGCCTTTGCTCTCCAGTTACAGCTGCCACTCTTCTTGAGTGCGTTATTGTTTCTTCTTGCAGCTACATTTTTTTGCACCTTTAGGAAATTTTATTTTCTCTGGTGGAAATTAGACACTGCAGAGTAAGACTGCTTTGTTAGTGATTGGTAAGATGAGATACATTAATATTGTAGGTTTCTTATTCTGTGTTGTCTGTTCTCCTTAGTAGAGCCATCATGAACATTTTACCACAGGCAAAGTGAAATTTTATTTGGGTTATAGAGGAGTACAGCTTTGATCCTTGCCAGCCTTTGATCCTTTATTTCAACTAATTTTGTTGCCAGGTAGAGTTTGTGACTCTGTCGAGTTGATTGGTAAGTACTGAATCATTGTGTCAAATGGCCTAACTTCACCCTGGGGTTAGAGGCACATGTGACTTCCTTACCAGAGAGATCTTTTGGCACAGTGGTTACTGGAATAACAACTGAGAGTCTAGTAGTTTCTGATAAACAGAAGTAAATTTTTCAGAAATAACTGGTTAATTTTTATACCTAAATGCAAAATCCAAGCAAAATATTCAGTGATGTTGTATATAGACCTGGTTTTCCTTTTGGCCAAGGATGTGGAGGATTTGATTTTTTAAATTTGCAATTTTTTAATTCGTTTTCATGTAATAAAGTTACATCATTGGGACATTTAAGGAAAATAAAAATTAGTGTCATTAAAGTTAAAGCAACCTCCAAATTGAAAACGTTTTTATGGAGGGAGAGATAGAGAAAGATGAGACAATTTCTGTAATACATTCATAGTTTTTAAGAAACAGAAATGATGCAAAGCTTTTTAGTGTTCAGTGTGTAATTTCATCATTATTGCTATTTAAATAATATCAACACTAGATCTCATACACTGCCAGGTATTTTACAAACTGATACATAGATAGTTGTCCTGTGCAGAATTACAAATCTATGTGTTTAAAAGATGACAACACACTTGTTGGTAGTTTCATGTTTATTGTTTCATCTGACAATTGTTTGAGACCAATCTAAAAATAATAGCCAACAGTTACATGAGAAGAGAATTCAGCATGGATGGTCTTCTCAGAAAAAACCTGTGTTCAAAGGAAGGATTTGGAGACAAAGCTGGAAGGATCACACCGTTGTTTGAGAATTGGTTCTAGCTGTCATGAGGTGTACGTAAGAAAAGGTCAGAGACAGAGATGCAAATCACACAGATCTTGCTTTACAGAGGACTGTCACAAAAGCTGCTGGTAAGCAGCCAGCTTCAGTGGAAGCTACTTCTAATTTGGCAGTCAGCTCCATTTCTTTTGAAATCTTACTCAGAATATTGAAATAAAAGCCATAAGTGGCATGGGATCTTGGAAACAATATTCTTGACTGTCCAAGGGAAGGCCAGACTTAAGTAACTCATAAATTAAAACCACAGTGTTCTGGTTACAGGTAACTTACAGATGTACTTGATACATTTTTGCATCAGGAATTGTTTAATCTCTCTTTTGGTGCTGCTGTTCCTCCTAACAGGCATAGGAACCATAAATAAAGCATAATTCTTTTTTTGCCCGCAGTATAACAAATATAAGGACTAACCAAGTTTTGTGTTCCTCACTTTTAGAGTGCACTGTCTTTGGATCTGCGCTCCGGAATTCAGCAAGTCGTATCCCCTTGCTGCTCCTGCACATTCTCCCTCCTTTTTTTTTTGTGTTGTACCAAGTCAAAGATTATTATCTATGTACAGAAGGTCATACAGAATCACTTTTACTGACACAAAATCACTAAACCAGAGACACTTTTCAACCTATGTGCATCTTTTTAGTAAAGAGAATAGAAAGCTCTTTATTGATGTATATTTGTATAAGACCTTTCTTAGGTGCCTTTTAGCTGATGGGCTACTACGTTAACATGAATCAGTCCAGAACTGGAACTCAAACCCAGGTACTGACCTACTTTTAATCACTTTAACAGTCTTTTGGAAATCAGCTATTTGAAGAAACCATAGGTAAAATGATAGCAACACAGTGAAGACAAGATGGTAATGCTTTTTTGAGCCAGTTTAGGAAAGAGTGAAGACAGTGCTTGCATTCTAAGTAATATTTTTATTTAATGGATTGTTGCATCAAGTCCATTAGTGAAATAGGCCTAGCAGAACACATGTTGAAAGAGTCAAAGATTTTCATTTGAACCTTAGATTGGTCAAAGTAAAAGATGTAATTCATATGTGCCATAGTCTGGATTTGCTTCTCAAATTGATGATTTTCTCTGAAAATCTACAGAAATTATTTGAGTACTCAGAAAATTATTTAACCCATTTTACCAGATGTGCTATACTTGGTAGGAGTCATATGAATGGGAACAAATGGAGGCATTTCTATTTAGGAAAAATACAGGATTGGAGGCCAGAGTGGAGTACTTGACATAAGGGATGTTGAAATGTTTCTGAAGATTTCAAACTTCAGAAGAAAGAATTAACTTTTACAGGCTTCTATCAGCACTGGAGACAGTAGCATGGACAGCTTCTCAGATGCTGCTCTTGCTCATAAACCAAATAATCAGTGCTATGACCTCACTCCTTTCTACAGCAGGATATTTCTAGTGTTTATGGGAATTCTGGTAGGGTTAGTAACAGTTGTTAGGCAAGGGGTCAAGTGAATTAGGGCTTACAAAAAGTCAGGATAATAGTCTGTGGTTTTTCTGCCATGAATGGTTAATGACCTGTCAGCTGATTCTTTGTTTAGAATAGGAATAATCATTTTCTACTGTCCAGGTTTTTACTTCATGCAGGAGATTCCTGGGCTGTAAGGAACACTTAAGAATCTTAATAAAACAGAGAAGGAAGTTTTAAGTACTAATAAATAATTTTCTAGCACTGTATAATGAATAAAAATATCAGTCATTATGTTTACTAGATTTGGCTTTCAACATCAGATGAAAAATAATACTCTTCACAAAATTGTTTAAAACAGTAATGACTAAAAAGATTTCTTCAAGTGCTTACTAGTACACTTTGGGTTTTTTATTATAGTATATTTGGGAGAAAAGTACTTTTAGTTAGTGAAATAATCATAGTTATTCAAGGTTTAATGCATCAGTATTGGCCTACTGTGTTGGAAGCTGAATGATTCAATAATTGTATTAATTAATTCATTGCAAATGAGTTTTAAATTACTGGGTAACATGTCCTGGTTCTTTTGTATGTTGTTGTAACTCATGGCTTACCCATACTTCTCTTAATGCTCTTAAAATACTTCTATTAATACTCACACTGCTCTTCAGGCTATGAGCTTTATGTTTGTGCCTGCACTGGAGTTTGCAGTGTCACCTTCTTTAGCAAGCTGTACTTAAAAGGGCTGTCAAGGAGTAGACAGGATGTTGTGGAAGGGAATCCTGTGCGGTTTACCCTGTTGCTGCAGCTCATCTTTTTCTAGTGCTTTACTTGTCTTGCTTAAAGCAACAGTGCAATTTTCTGTGTAGTTTATATAGTATACATAAATGCTTTGTGTTCAAAAATTGTTAAGTTTCAATGTCTTTGAGCGTATTCAGACATGCTTTAGCCTCCAGCTGTCAGAACTACTTTTATCATTTCATTTTACACTAGTTTTGAATTTTGGTTTTCTTTTTCTGTACATGAGTACATTTTTGTATGTTTTTTATGCATACTTATGTAGCATAGAATCACAGAATGGTGTGGATTGGAAGAGACCTTAAAGATCATCCAGTTCCAACAATGTGCTTCTATATATATAGCTAAAATATATATAACATTTGTTGAGGGAGAGAAAGAAACTGTAAATATGGTGGTTTTCATGCCCCAAACATTAAAGATTCTATTAAAACCTGAAGAAATAGTTGTGCTGTTAGTTTCCCAAAGTGAGGACATGTCCCAGTTGTTTATTATTCAAGTTCCCAGCCTTGTGATCTTGAGTTTCTTCCTGCTTTTCTGCAAATACAGATAGTAGTAGGTGTGAATGTAACAGCCCTTTCCTTTTTGTCACTTTTTCAACACTTTTTTGATGCTTTTGTCACCTCAAGTTTGGATTCTGCAAAGCGCTACAGATTGAAGCAAAATCTGGAAACTGCAACTAGAGTAAAGTCTGTCTGCCTTGTGGTTAAGTGATATTTCCCATAGGCAGTGCATATTTTGACTCTATCAGTACATTTCCAGGCAAAATTTAGCTTCTTATATGTCTGAAGTTGTGAGCTAAATTGCAGGGATCTACAGCACTGCTCTGTAAAAGTCTTATGCACCAAATACCACTGTTAAAAATGGAGCCCTGTTGAGTAATGAACTTGTGGATGTAAAACATATTAATTTGCCCTTTTTTTGGATGCTAGTCATCTCTGAACTTTAAGTCATGGTTTCAGCTGGGCTTTTTGAGATTGGTTTGACTTCCCCTTACACTGAAGAGCAGATCATATCCAAGTGCCTCTATAGAATCTGTCTTCTTGTTCCCATGGAGTTATCATTTTCTCCATCCTTCCCATTTCCCTCCTTCTATCTCTGACTTTCCCACCTTCTTTCCCCTCCTTTCTTTCTGTCTCTAGTTTCATACTATGTAAAGCTAATTCAAACAAGCAAATTCATTTTATGGATAGTGATATATGGATAAAATAGTGTTTGATATTGGTTAGTCTTACCATTTCATGGAATTGACTCTGAAGCATTTTGCCTCTGTAGCTAAATCCCTTCCCCCTGAAAACAAACAAAAAACCTCAAGCAAACAAAATATGCTGTCACCTTTTTTTTTACAAGATCTTTAATCTCAAGTTTGACATACTCATATTTCCTAACAAATGCATCTATCATGTCAGCTATTATGGAATGAAAGAGAGATTTCTCTAAGGAACGTTTTTGCTGCCAAAATAGGGCAACAGAGAGGAGACTGTTTTGGTTTTATCTTTTCCTTTGAATACTTTGTTGCAACATATTTAAAAGAACAGTGTTTTAATAGTAAGCTTTATTTTAAATTCAAACCATTCGGAAATTTTCAGGAAGAAGACAGGCCAGAAATCCACCTGACCAAATAGCTATTCAGACATTTTTCCATTGCAGGACCAGATCATCTGTGCCTAGTTTTTTCTACTGAAATACTTGTCCAGACGGTTTTCAATAATATCCAAAAGGGAAATTCCTATTCACCCTGTACAGCCTCTTCCTTTATTAATAAAATAGTTTCAGGATTATTGTTTGTCCTGAACAAAGCATGAGTGAGCTCTGAGAGAGAGAAAGGTGGGATGTGTTCAGGGACAAAAGAAAGAGGAGATGTCATTTAGACCTGTTACTATAGCATAAGGCAATAATTGAGGTAAATAACTTTTTTTTTTTTGGTCAATTTGGGTAAGTTTGTCAAATTCTTCTCACCACTGTTCACCAAGAGCAATATTATCTGATTCTGTATGTAGGCAGCACCTGCTGTCAGGTGGCTGAGCTGCCTGAAAGTGTTTGAAACTGTTTTTCATTAGTCTTAAGGGTGCTTTCAGGGAGGGTGGAACCTGGTTCCCTGCACTAACTTAATGGGGATTCCAGAAAAACTGGTTTTTTCATATTTGCAAACTATTTGGAGTCAGGGAACAGTCTGGAGAGGAGACATACGGTGACTTGTGTGGGCTTTATGTGTGAGGGGGTTTATGGGAACAGTGCAGGCATTTTTGCAGTGACTTCTTGAATGTATGTGCCATGCTTCAGATTTAGCCTGGTATTACCTTTCTGGGAACCTGAGGGAACAATACCTGTTCTTCCTCCTATCACACGGAGCGATTTTACCATTGCTGTCTCTCTGATCCCAGTCCTTCAAAGAGCTGATATTTCCTCTCTGCTATTGCCTACCATTTACTCTCCCTTAAGAAAAAAGTATTATTTTAGTATACCTCAAAAGGCTAAATCAAGTTCAGATTCGCAGGGCTTGTATGATTTGTCTCAGTTCTTCCGTTTCAAATCTGGATTGTACCTTCTATAAATCCTCGCTGGCAAGAAGCAGCAGGGAGCTGAGTTGTCTCAGGTGCTGTTAGGATTCAGAGCTGTGATTCTAAGAATTAGCCTGTTGTTTCCCTTTCATTCCTAAGGTGACCCTTTTTGCTGGTAATAGTTTATTGTCCACTTTGAACTGCCTCTAAAGCATTCAAGAGAACACTTAAATTCTTGCCAGCTTTTGTCACCTATATAGGGGAGAGTTTGCATTATGTTGCACTTCCACATATTCTAGAATGAAAAAGTAAATAGTCATTCCTCAATGCATGTAGTTCTGGCATGAAAAATATTTAAAATATTTTACGAAGTAGTAAGTGCTGCATCAACATCTGACTAAAGATACAGCAAAAGAGAATGAACTTTTAAGAAACTGCTCCGTCATTATCTATTTGCAAACT
This sequence comes from Dasyornis broadbenti, assembly GCA_013397935.1. Taxonomy (NCBI): domain Eukaryota; kingdom Metazoa; phylum Chordata; class Aves; order Passeriformes; family Dasyornithidae; genus Dasyornis; species Dasyornis broadbenti. The sequence goes on along the minus strand of VZRN01005751.1, from coordinate 2,596,485 downwards.
ACCAAATGCACTACTATTCAGGACAAAGCAGAAGAAATAAAGTACCCATTCATCAGTCTTGTGACATAATAACATTTATTGCAATGCAACATAGAACTGTAGAATAAACTTTCTCCTACACTGACAAAGTAATTGTATATGGTACTTAGTGATATTTCAATAATTCATCCAGATCTTGGCTCTCGACTCTGAAGAGAAATGGAGGAGAGCTGTCCAATAGTAATTCTCTGTTAAAGAGCAGTTATCACTAATATGGCTACTCAAAATCTTTGTGAGAAGAAAGCTATCATAACACATCCTTCCCACTTCAAGGAAATGAAGGGAATTTTGTGGTAATTATTTTTCTCCTATTTTTTTTCCCCCGTTGCAGAACTTTCCTTTTTGTTAGAGATGGTAACCCAAATAAACGGAACGTGCACAATGAGACATCTATGCACTTACTGTGTATGGGACCTCAAATCATGATCTCAGAGGGAGCTCTTCATCCTCGCCTGACACGACCCTCGGAAGACGACTGCAGAAGAGCTGATTGTCTGCAAATGATCCTGAAGTGGAAGGGAGCAAAGCTGGACGAAGGACAATATGAACGAGCAGCCATTGATGCTGTTGATAACAAAAAAAATACACCTTTGCACTATGCTGCTGCCTCAGGGATGAAAACCTGTGTCGAGGTAAAAGTTCGTGTATAATTATAAGTTTATGTATATTGTTATGAGTAGATGACATACACAGTGTTTCAAGAAGCATTTTTGTGGGAGGGGAGAAATGTGATATGGTATATTGAATTAACTTTTAAATTCTACTTTTCATTAATTGAAAAAATTGCAAAGATAAACAGCCAAAACATACACTGTAGAGAAAAATGAAAGAAATGGATTAAATATACATTAACTTCATGACAATAACTCCTCAACATAAAGAAGACTCATGTAGGCATATAAAAATTGGAACTAATTACAAGACTGTAACAGTGGAGAGGAAGCTTTAAAGGTAAGCATAGGCATCCTATATGTGTAAAGAGAAGTGAAATAACTACCTGAAAGAAAATTAGAGCTCTTTTTGTTTTGCTCTGCAGCTGAGACTGGGAATGCTGTCCGTGTTTCAAGAACAGATTTGATGTCTTTAATTTACAATGTCCAGCTTTTTTAATGTTTGTGGATGTAGTGGATAGTAATGAGTAATTGGGAATGGTTTTTGAAAGTCTTACATCAGATTTATTTTTAAACTTTATCAAGTAATGAGAACTAGTATTTAATTGTGCTGGTAATTTAATATAAAAAACACAAGAACAGACATCTAGCATTTTCAAAAATAACTAACATCTTCATAAGTCTGTCTATTTTGTATTTTGAATGGCAACAATTAATTCAGAGTTCAGCATTTGTATGTGAAATTTACTTTTTTTTTCTTCTGTATATAATTTCATGTTTATTCAGACTGTGATCAGTAACTTAGTATCATCAGCAAAGTTCATCACCTCTTTATTCACCTGCTCTTCTAGATAACTACTTCATGTCATAAAGAGTGAAGTCCCAGAACCTCTTGGAGCTCACTGGTGACCTCTCTCTGCAGTAAAATCCGATGATCTCCCTGTACTTTCCTGATGTTCTCTGGAGCTAATTTTAGCATTGGTGTTACTTTTACTATCTTCTGATTTTGTACCGTGACAGATTTAATCAGTAAGCTGTGTATTATAATAAATAGTTCAGAAGTTTCATATTAGAGTTTCATTAGGACTCATGAATACAAGTACCATCTGATGCTGGGTGTTTATATTAGTATTTGGTTTATTGATTTTTCTAGAACCTCTTGTGCTGAGACTTCAATTTGAAAGGCTTTCTTTTGTATCCTTCATGAAGTATGTGTGGTACATCCACAGAGAATCTGGACTCCAACAATTCATACCTCTTTTCTGCTATGTTATATGAGATTGCTTTTACACTTTGTCCAGCAGCCAATTTTACAAAAACATTGAAATACTTACTGTGTGGTGTTTTAAAATTATTTATTCGGAGTTGTTATGCATGTGTTATACTGCTCAAAAAACTGTCACTGTTCTTTATTGTGATTTTGCATTTACCTTTGCCAGACTTTGTTCTTTACATATTCTTCATCAGGAGACAACTTCAGGTTCTTAATTTCCATAGAATTCTGTCCTGTTTTTCTCTCTTCACAGACTCTTCTGATGTTTCTGGAATTTTTTTCCACACTTACTTAGTACCACCTTTTGAAAGTAGGCAGTGGATTTCTTGTCTTTTTACTGCATCTGCAAATTTAATGTATCTTTGAGAATTGTTAATGAGTGATTCTGGGATGGTCACATTTTGAATTAGGTCTTGCAGACTACTCTGGACAAAGTCAGGATTTGCTTCTCCTCTCCTCATGTGTTTGTTGACTGTTTTGTCTTTTATGCAGCCACCTATGCAGTCTGAAATTTTAATTTAAGAGTCATATATTAGCTTACATATATTCTAAATATACCTGGGAGATGCAAAGACAGAAGTTCCCTTTATTTTTGTGGTTTCTTCCTTGCTGCATTTCTATTCTTGGTAGCCACGTTACCTTTATTTTATGGTTTTAGTCAGGTTGTCACCAAAGCTTCTTTTTTGTTTAATTCCAGAATGTATTACACTGGTATTTGTCGATAGAGTTTATTTATTTATCAGGTTTTTTGGGGTTTATGTTAAAAAGGATAAATAGCATCACCTTTCCAATACTATGAACTTCTCTATGATTCTCACACTATGTTTGCTGGTTGTATCCTGTCAAGTTTCCAGATATTGCCTGACAATTCACGTTTAAAGTTTGTCATTTCAGTTCCCCAGCTTCAGCTGTGCACCTGCTTGAACTGGACATTCTTTATCTTCTATTTTTTCATTCATCCTTTCTATAGAAGTTCAGATAGTGTCTTTTTATTTCCAATATCCAACACTTCTTTCATTCTGTTAGTACAGGTCATCCTTAGTTTTCTGAGCTTCTAACAAATGAAAACTCATCTTCCTTATGCCATTTTCTATGCTATTATTTAAGCCTCTGTCTCTCTGGTTCCCTGCTTAGTACTGAGAGGAGTTAAGAGGATACTGCTGTTAGCTGCTGATACTTAACCTCCAGAAACACAGCCTGAATCTTGTCCCTATACCTTCTCTCTTCTCTGCCCCATGTTGTTACAGCTCCTCAAGCTCCACACTGGCATTTTATCTTCAACATGTCCTTTGAAATTATTTCCATACGTACTGATTTTCACCAGGGAGGCAAGTCACCATGCAGTCTTTGCTAGCTGAATTACACTCACACCCAGCTAACTATGTACATGGTAACTGAATGACATAGAGGTGTTGTCTGGCTCTTTCTGTCATCTAAAATAAATCATGGTTATAAGATTGTTTTAGTGCCTCTTGTGATGTCATGTATTTGTAAACAAATATCAGGCTGTCTCCTTGATCTGTTACTACTGCTTTTATTTTGATTGTCAAGTTTTTATTCTTTCAGATTTGATAAAGAAACTAATTGCAAAAGGACTGTATAAGTTGCTCTTGTTCTCTCTTTTATTGCCACTTATTTGATCCAGCTGGCTGATAAATTCTGACTATAGGCATTTCACTCACTGGTGTTCTATCTATCCTTCCTCAAGATTATACATTTGCTTTTAAACATATTTTTATTTACATTATTATACAATAGAGGACAAATGTGCATGTCATATGAGAAAATGGAAGACATCAACAATTGTCATTTAATGACCTCTGAGCAAAGTTGGTGAAAAACAGTCGCATAAAATGATTTGACATAAGAAATGTTGTTTCTGGTAGAGAAATGGTAAACAGAAGAAAACTTTAGGAACAAGTTTCGAACATGCTTCAATATCTGGTATTTACAAACTTAGATTTCACATTTACAAGGGATTTGAGCAAGGAGTCTTCTGCTTCTGCCTTCATGTCCCTAAATGGGGCTATACAGTGGTATTAGCGATAGGCACAACTGTTCAAAAGTTTCAATTTCAGGAGTGTGAAGCAAGTGGGTTCATGCAATAAGATCCAGGCAGACTGTAATGTCAGAAAGAATCAGAATGGCTGCAGAGTGAATTGTGGCTCTGGAGCTGGGCTGCAGCTTTTAACTGCAGACTGTAAAATCAATTCATCTTAAACTCATCATAAAAGTTCATGGTTTGTGCTTCCTTACAAATTATTCTATTTCTCAGTGTCTGTAATGTGATTCATTAGATAAATCCAGTTACTAGACTGCTAGTTCCCCATTTAATTATATAAACTGGGTTATGTTATCTTGACAATACGTACTATAATTGAGTAAACCATTTCTGGCTCTAATTTGCTTTCAGTTTGTCTTTGAAGAGGAATTGACAGTCTGATCCACATGGATTGCTATTTGCCAGAGTTTGGACACTGTTATGTAGTGTTAACTAGTCACTGTTCCTGCATTAGAAACATAGTGTACACCCCCGAGTTCAACCTCCTTTGTGTGCCCTACCACGGGATAGAGGACCTTGGATCTGAGATATCTTGAGTCCTCCAGTCTGTGGGCTGTAGTCCTTTTAACTCCTTCAACAGGAGCAGGTTTGTGAACAGGAACACTACATGCCTTCACCAAGCCCAAAACAGAGATTGGCGAAGGAATTTAATGATTATCTCTTTGTTCCTAGAAGTATTTGAGGATTAAAATTCTTAACAAAACAAAATGAGATAAAAAACTGAATTGCCTAATCTTCAAGTTGTCCTCCCTCTCTCCTGTAAACTGAAGGTCTCTTAGAACCCCAGGAGCGCCTTTTGTCCATTTCTTGTGGTGGTTACGCCCAATTCAGAGCAATATTCCTCTTTCATTGTCTCCTTCACTTTCCAAGACTTCAGGAAAATGCCGATTCTGTATCTTTGCCTATCACCACCACACTCAAATAAGAAAAGGAAACCCCAAATATAGATCCTTGTGGTTGAAGCACCTCTAGTTGACTTGTTTGGAGTTGATAGTCAAATGTGCAGTCTTGATACTGCTCCATTCACATGTGTTAGATTTCTCCTCAGAACAAAACAGCTGTGTGGAACCCATTGCTAAAGACAGTCTGGGCAAAGTTAAGGTGCTTACCTTAAACTGAATAGTAAATAATAACTTTCATGCTGAATAGATTTGATTTTATGCAGAAATATTCCACACTATCACAGTGTATTTGGCATATTAAATGGCATATTTTTGCAATTGTTTAAATTGCTGATATGATTGTTTAGGTTATTAATCTCCATCAAGTAACATAAGAGTTTTGAACAGTGCTTCTAGAGAAATATGATGTCATTATTAAAAATATGTTGCTTTGCATATTCCTCATCTTGCAGATTAGATTTTGAATGGCGTAAGTCTGTGGAATGTTCTTTCAAGTATACTTTTTTCCCTCAGAAAGTGTCTTAATTGCCTCAGTTAAATTTCTGTTAGAGGTTAAAATGAACAGAAAGAATATGATACTCAAGTTAACAAAGTTTTGGCAATGTTAAGTTTAGAGAGAGCAAAGGTTAACTGTTGGCTATGTATCTTGGTAGTTGTCCCATTTCTGCCTGATACTCTGCTATGAAGATCAAATACTCAATGACACTAGTATCCTCTCAACTAAATCTTGTTGTTGCACTGGTTTGCAGTATTTTTGGGTTTTCATCCCTTTTTATTTTGGAGAGTGTGAAAAACGTTTCCCAAGAATGAATCCGGGTTTGTAAAAGACATTCTGTATTCTGCAGTGACAGGTGAAGGAAATTTTCTACTGAACTAAAAATTAAGGAGTGTCTGATCATGATCCAAATGCTTATGTGAAGAACAGATAATTTTAGAGAAATATAGGGATTTTTTTAGAAGTATAAAAATTAGAACCTGAGTTTTGAAATACCCTGGATAGTGTTGTTACAGACATCACGATCTGAAGGCAAGATAATGTTTATAGACTTTATTTAGAAACAAGATTAATCATTTTAGTAATGATATGAAGGTGTCATAATAAATCAGCAGAATGGTCCACTTGGGCCTTTAAAATCTGTGGCCTATGTTGTCCTTGCTTATATCAGGTCAGTTTATAGCAGGACACCAAGTCAGCAAGTTAAGCAGAGCAGCACAGGGGTTTAATAGTTAGAGACTGCATTTTGGGAGGGTTACTGGCAAAAGGCAAGGTTGGTGAAATGGCACAATACTAGACTGTTTTAGAATTACTAGAATTAACATAATTTCATTTCACTTTTTTCATGTCCTCAAAAACAAAGTAGAGCTGCCAGTAGTGTTTTGTGCTCCCTGTGAATTGGTATCCTCTCATCTCTCCTACCCAAGGAATCTCTTATTTTCTGCCAGCACAAGTGTACAAATGGTGGAATTATACTCCTGTAGAAAGACTATTTAAAGGTGTTTCTAGCTCCATCTTGACACATGCTTAAGGACCTCAGACCCCTCATTTTCTATGGGGCTCTGACCATATCAGTAAAGCAGAATTCTAGTCTTTAAAACATAACAGAAACACATTGTGCAGCATTGCCTTGTAACATATTTCTGAGATTTTGTGATTCTATGGAATTACAGTGGATATAGGTTTAATTAAGCATGAAATCATGTATTCATTTATTCAATAACAGTAGAGAATCTTTGTTCTCTGAAGACTATTATTATTATTATTGCATTTGTCTCTCTTTTTCTTCATAATTTTTTTCTCTTCTTAACTCACATGCCTTTTCTTTAGGGTGTTATTAGAGTTGCTAATTAATAACTGTTTACTTTGCCATTTTACTTTTCAGCTTCTTGTAAAACATGGTGGAGATTTGTTTGCAGAAAATGAAAATAAAGATACCCCATGTGACTGTGCAGAGAAACAGCACCACAAAGAGCTGGCTCTTAACCTGGAATCTCGAATGGTATTTTCACGTGATCCTGAAGCTGAAAGCATTGAAGCTGAGTATGCTGCTTTAGACAAAAAAGAGGTCAGAGGATACTTTAAATCTGAAGTATTTTACACATTTATATTTGTGGCAGTTACATTTCAGTAGGTACTGTACTTTGTATCTGTAAACAATTTTAGCTCAGCTCTTTATAATTTTCAAGCTCAGAGAACATAACAAATACATTGTCAAAATTAAAGAGAAATTTCATTCATATGTTAATTATGTGGACTGGTTTGCAAGCTGTGAGACTGGAGGAGATACAGTGAGGCCAGTAAACTTGGAAACAGTTTCTCTAAACCAAACTTCTAAGTTTTTTTTATTTCTTAAAATGCCTTATTGTCTCAAAAATGAGGACAAAAGAAGTTCTGAAAAGGCATAAATCTGTAGAATAGAGTAGGGAAACTGTTCTGGTGGATCTTAGTAGACTGAGACTGGGTTAATGTTACAAAAACCAGCTGACTAGTGCAGGACTTCAAAACAGTGCATTTAGTTTCTTGTTTTATAACATGATGCCTGAAGCTACTGCATACCAAAATTTGTATGAAAAACAGGTAATAACAGGTGGTGTTATTTCCAATTAAATTTTTGAAAGAGAGAGACAATTCACTGACAAAATATTTGCTTGAATTCTGTTAAGCCTTACAGACAACTGTGATTCAATGTGGATAATTTGACCGAAAAGATTCTAAGTACAGGTTCCCTCCCCAGGCATGATCAGATATTGGTTAACTAAAATTCTAAATAAGACTACATAGATAAATTATATGATTCAGTAAATATTACAAAATAATTCTGTTTAAATTAGGGGACAATAGATTTTTCTGTGGTTACTCCCTTCAGAAATAGCATGGCTTGTCCTTTTACTAGCTCAGCCCACTTATGACCTAAGGTTGTTTAAAAGAAAATACATGAGTAGGCTTAGATCACATCAACTGTTCCTCTGAAAAATACCACACATGGTCACTTTTATTTGAGAGTAAGAAAGTCTTTGTACTGTTCCATTAATTTTTTGACCATTTTTCTAGGATAAATTCAAATATAAACAGGCTTAATTAGATTGTTTATTCCTAGATGAGACATTTTGAGGTGAGGTTTAATGTACTTTGTACATTGAAATAGCAAATGTAATTAACTCATTTTAATTTCTCTGAACATTCCCATATAGAGGCATCCAAATTGTAAGAAGATAGTTTGAAATTATATTTTCTCTTTTGGCAGAAACACTTTAAAAGGCTGCAGCTGTTTCTTGCCACAATTGCTGTTTACCACTCCTTTGGTTATACAAGTAGAACTGTTAGGAAGGTTATGTTTTCAGCTGGATCATAGCAATGTTTCAGCTTAAAAGAAGAAAAAGTTCTAAAAAGTGGTAATGTGTAACTTTTTTATTTAAGTTGTATAATTGTTACCATCATATTCATACCAAGGGTTTGATGGCATATACATCAGCACAGTTAAGATGATGGGGAACTTGCAGATATGGGTGGGGCTAATCAAGAGCCTCTTGAGGCTTTTCGACAAGAGATTTGTCTCGTGCCTGTTTAAGGTAGATGCTGAGCAAAACCAGATTAAAGACTTGATAGTTACAAGGGACTGTACAGTTGTCCATCTCACATACCAGGGCAGCTTTTCCACATGTTCTAAATGTTCAAAAAATGTCAGCCTGGAATTTGGTACACCACTTGATGACCTTGGGGATTTACATAGAGCAACTCTGTCTTCATGTGCTCCTTGCTGGTTTGTCCCCCCTTTCTTTATGACTTTCCAGTGGGGCAATTTCTCGTAACTTCTTGTGCATCCTTAACAGCACAAGTGCTGACACAAGGGAGATGCCAAGAGCATATAGCCAGGGGAAGTTAATTTTTCAATCTTAGCTCTCAGGGCGGCCCAAACCAGTTGAAAAACAACCTTAGAAAGACTTGCACTGAGTTGCAATCCAAATGACTTCATGTCCTCATTCTCTGGGACTGGATACAGATATGTGGGATGGGCAGTGAAAGCTGCACTTACCACTGGCTTTGGTGATGAATCCATCAAAAGCCCTAGAGCGCAGATGCTTCGCCAAAATTTTCTCCCAAGGATGGTCCTCCACTTTTTTTCCTCTCACTTTCATTTTTATACATTGTTAAACACTGAGGGACTGAGTATACAAATACTTGTTTAGCGTAGTATTCAGCTTGTAATCCTTCCAAAACAGAAAACACTCATTCATGAATAATTTAAAAACTTTGAACACTAAGAAATGCATTTTCAAAGGAACTGAATCTTTTGAATGAAGGTTAAAGGAAAAGATAAAACATTTGAAAATCATGAATAGGACTTCTTCCCAGGCAAAATAGCCAGATGGGCTTAACCCCAGTGTTTATGGTATGCACAGTAGTATCTGGAATGATAGTACCCAATACCTGCCCTTCCAAACCTGCCATGTTTACAAGAGAACACAATCCTTTTTTTCTTGATTCTTTGCTCTTACTTTGTTGAATACTCTCAAAAAAAAATCTTCATTATATAAAACCTAAATTAATCTTTTAAATTTAATTGAAGATACTCTAAATAATATGACAGGAAGTGATTGTTCTTAAGCTGCTTTTATATTACAGTCTTTATATTGTTGTTTAGTGTAGCATGAGACCATGTTTGTTTTGGTGATGGATCCCTGGGAGATAACAGGGTCCTTCCTTTCAATCAAATCATGTAATGTTTTAAACTTACATAGGAAACACCTGGGAATGAGCAGTATCTCAGAACAGATCATCCATAACAGTTTTGGCTCTCAGTCAGACACAGTGAAATACCTTGTGCAATAGCAATATGTATAATTTCTTCATTCATTTTACATATGTGCCACTGAATACTGTAGAAGTACACTGCTAGCGAGTGTATCACAGATTTACTGAGTGTATAGTAATTGGAATGGTTTTATTCAGTTCCTGAATTGATGCCTTATAAATATATGAGTATTGCAAATACCATAAATACAAAGAGTTATCTTAAATTATTTAAATGTATTTTACCTCTACAGACAGAATGGAGAGAAGGGGGACTATAGTTAGTTAAGATATATGTACTCTTATATACATCTAGTGCATATAATTTTACTTGACTGAGTTAAATGGAGTAGAAATAATTTTTAAATATATTACTCCATTAACTATACAGCTCCATCCACCCATAAAGAATGATGTTTACATGAAGTGTTTTGACACCGTTTGACTATAGTCATCACTGTAGCAAAGAGTTACTTTGCCCCATCTATTTTAATGGTGCTTTAAAAGAGAAGAAAGTAATAATAGCTTGAAATAAACTGTTAAAACAATCAGCTTACATACTAAAAGTACTTTCAGGAGAAAAAAATGTGTAATTTATGATATCTAAACGTTAGTAGTAAAAAAGTTTAGAAGAAAATGATTTTAAAGGAAGGCTCTTGAGAATATAGAAGTGTTGGAAGCTGTAGTGAGAAGCTCAATGCATTAAAGCAGTAACTCATAGTATATTTCAAAATCATTATGTAGTTAAATGAAGCTAATATTGAACAATGTCTTTTTTGCAGCAAATATCAATAAAGAGCTCCTCCACAAATGACCATTAAAGGAGGTCTCTGAGCATCATAAGCTGTAATCAAAATCCTTTATAGCACATGGCATTGCAGAGATAAGCCATCAGCATTTGAAGTAATTAAAAACAAGCTTCTGTGATATTATGTAAACCATGTACATCCTCATAGCTAAAGACTGTATCTTCACTAATCTCTATAAGACCATCTTGTACACATTAACATTTTTAAGGATACCCGTTGTATAAAGTCTTCGCTCTGGAATTTCCAGATTAAACTACTTAATAGTGCCAACCTAAAATTTCTTTTCTTTCAGTTTCTTCTGTGGGCTCATATATTGTTTTATGAAACAAATGTCTGAAGTTTCAAACACATTCTTAGGAAATATTTCCTTCATTACTTAAAAGGTAAAATTAGGATTCTTAAAAACTGCAGATCCAAAACTCCCTGCTGGTTGTGCCCCAGCTGAGATAATATAGTAGTCTGTTACTCAAGAGGAGATACTTACCAGTGTTTGACCTAGAACCAGTCGGTTAAATATAATTTTGAACATATCTCCATTTCAGGATAAAATTCCAGGTCTTAAAATATACTTATATGTTGCAAGCTTAACAGAAAAGACATTTTTTCTTATGATGTATATGGTCTTCAGGAATTGAGTACTGTTGTGCCGACACAGCTGATTGTTTTACAATTGCAATTCAAAATGGAGTTCAGATTCAGTCATGACCATTTTGCTTCTATTCTTTTGCTGTACTTACGGCACAATTATAACCATTCTGGCACACAGTTGTTTGTATTCCTGTCTCTCTGAAATGTTTTTTAAAATTATCTCTTTTGTAGTAATTTAAGAAGGTCAGTCAAATTCCAGCGTGCTATTAATCTAAGTGGCCCAGATTTATTTCAGTGCAAGCCATTAACGTTCAGATTGTCCTTTACTGAGTCATGCATGATCAGCTATGGAAGGACATACAGAAACTGCCTGAACTTGAGCAATCAAGATACAGGTCAGGACACTCACAGGTCATTTCTCTTCTGCTTTGCTTGCATTCTAAAAAAGAACAAAGAGCTAATGCAGATCTGTGGAGCATTACTCTTGCTGATCACAAAGTTTATAATATCAAGAAGCACCTGTTAATTTCACTGATAAGCTACCAGGAGACGTCCTTGTGTGAGTCATTATGGTTTTAGATGCATTATGGAGTTTATTGTGATGTCCAGAATATAGGAAGCAAGTTACATTTTTAGCGTGGTGTCTCAAAAGAACAAAATCATTTAGAAACCCAGGGTATTCATTCTCCCCATCACTTTTGCCTCCTGCTTGTTATCCTCAAAGGAGACAGTAGACTTTTTACTTAGATTGTAACCTTTCAAGGACAGAACCAGTCTTTTGCTATCGGACTATGTATATATGCATGCATGTGTATCCTTATAATCTAGCACTGGAGAGTCCTGGACTGTGGTCTACATAAAATAAAAATATAGATAGTAAATAATGATGCATAGTCTTAACTGTGGTTACCTGTCATCACTGCTGCTGTGTCATTTTGTCTCCAAATTGCTGAAGACAATTTCTGTTTGGTGGCCAGGTTCCTAAACAGCTCTGAGCATGTAACATTTTATGTCAAATTCTTTAAATATTTTGTTAGCTGTCCTTTATATAAATAAATAAAACCAGTGCATGTAAGAATAGTGTTTTTAACATACCCTTTCTGTATCCATTCTCTGTACACACCCTCTACTTTTTTTTTTCTCTTCCTACCTTTGGGGCATTTTCTCTGTGCAACCCTAACAAATACATTATTTGCTGTCATAGTCTTCCCTTCTTGGTTTGAAAAAGGAGTCTGCAAACATATGTGTGTATCTCTACTCTCTTGCTTACAGCTAATTCAGAATCCTAAAATTACTTCTTTTTGTCTTTCTGACTTGACCTTCTCTAAGGCTATGATAAGGAGATGGAGCTCCAGACTAGAAAGGCAGCTGGATGATCTGCTCTGTGTAGGGCTATCACAGTTGCCCATTGTTTCTCAAAAAGAGTGTTCACATCTTCATGTACAATATATCCCTTCCTTGGAGATATCCAAAAGCCATCTGGACAGGTCCTGGGCAGCTGGCTCTAAGTAACCCTGCTTGAGGAGGAAGGTTGGAGCAACTGACATTTGCAGGTCCCTTCCAACCTGGACCCTTCTGTGTTTCTATGAACATGTAATAGTGTCTCATCTGTCCTATTCAGGACTGACTTCACTTCTGAAAGGGTGGATATTTCCTCAGAAGACCAGTACTGGATTCTGCTCATAAACTTCCCACTATCTGATGTCTCAATGTGTCCTCCTCCAGACTAATTCAGAGTTAACAGGTCTTAATGTATAAAGTTAATGTCAGAGAATATATATGCAATGTATGTTAACCTGTCCTTTCTCTGGCTCTTCTCTAAATCCGTAGTTCAAATCTAGTCATGCATTCTCATACCCATTCCACAATATCTGAGGTTTAATCACTGAATCAAAGTTCATCTGGATTCTGTGAAAATCTAGCTTTTTTGGGAGAGAGTGTTAAGCTAGCTTTTCATTTGAAGGTGACCTCCAGCTGTAATGGATAACTAGAGATACTGGTTTTAAATTTTGAAGTTTACAAAAATCGTACTATAAATATTACAAAATAACAGTGTTTCCATACAGCTTTGCATGGTCATTGGTGCGCAGTGAATAAATTTTGTCCCATACTGCCTCACAGTTGGGATAGTGATCAGTAACAGTGCTTTGAATGCTTTCTTTTTAATGTTGCTTTAGAGACTAACTTGAAAATACTAGACATAAACTATCTTTCTTCTTCTTCTTCAAGCCATATGAGGGGCTAAGACTTCAAGACCTGCGAAGGCTTAAGGATATGCTGATTGTGGAATCTGCTGACATGCTTCAAGCCCCACTCTTTACTGCAGAAGCTCTACTTCGGGCACATGGTAATCCCAAACCTTAAAGTCTAAAGAAACTGCTTTCAGCAAATTCAAAATCACAGTTGTATGTTTGCATTTTATTTCCAAGTAAAAGAGAAGTAATGGTTAATCAAATAGCAGGAAACAGACCACACAGTATTTCAGAAAGAAGTACAGCTGTAGTGTATCAAAAAGAATTGAGGCAGACAGGGAAGCTGACAGGAAAGTGATTCAAACTAGGAATTATAATGGAAGACAGTTTAACTTAAGCAGTGTGGAAAAACAGAACTGCCCTATTTTGGTGAGAGACACAGGAGTAAAACTTCCATGGTGTTATGTGTCTAAAAAGTCAAATTTTTCAAACCTATCTTTGTCAGACCATTGGTTTTCTGCCACTATGTATTTGTGTATAAAACTGGATCAGAATTTTTTTATTTATTTTTGTTTCAATAAAAGCAGTCTGGCCATTGTAATAAGTGCTTGGAAATTGCCTTGGGGTTTAAATTATATGAGTGTATGTCCTTTGAAGGATTTTTTATAGTTACACTTTTAATATAGGGTATGCTTTTCCTTGTGCATATCTGTAACTAGTTTATTTTCACTGAAATAAGTCTGTACTCTTGTTCAAGTTGAACTGGGGTTGTCAGAAAGGGGATATACTGAATTCAGTGTGTTTGCTCCAGACAAAAGTATCTCTGAAAACTCAGTGTAAGCTTTAGGCTTTGTTTCAATGATTCAAAACTTATGCTTACTGAAGCATCTGCATTGTTACTTTACGCCAAAGGAACTACTCAGGCAGTTAATGGTTTGCGTGCTCATCACTATGTTGCTGGATTAAGCTTTCATACTCTATTATTTTTGTGGGCTCCTTGTGAAAATCAGTAGGAGACGGAAAAGTAAAATAAAAAGACGTTATTTTAAACCCACAGCTTTTGGTGCATTTCCATGAGAAGTTGTGATAGATGAAACTCATCTCTTTTACGTTATTTTTCATAGCTGGTGCTTGTGTTCCTTTTAACATTGAATTAAGTAAACATGAACTTGTGCTAGTTTGATGATATTTACGGCACAGTCTTTGCATATCTTTGTTTTCAAAGTTGATTCTTTGTTTAATTCTTATATTGTATTTATAATATGTGCAATATTTGAATGCTATGTTGTATTCCCAGAATAGTCTCATTAAGGCTAAAAATTATAAATACGTGACTGAGTAGGCTCCATAACCTCTGCAGATATTTTGAAGAGGAGAATTATGGCGATCCTGTTCAAACTCTCAGCTCAATCTGCAATTATTTGAAAATCAGTGAGGTTGATGTAAACTGTGGACAAATGTCTGCCAGCATCTAGCAAGCAGGAGTTGAAAGTTGAGAAAAAATCCGGCTGTGTTGGAAAGGTCATTCTCCTGATGTTGCCTTAGTGATGTTCTGGTACCTTAATGCAATTGGCCCCAGTGCACAGAAAGAAGCACGGACAATTAGCAAGTCATTAGGAAGTCGACTATTTTGCCTGCAGCTGTATTGGTTCAGCTTAGTAAAGGGAATAACTCAGATATTTACCGAGGTTTAGACAACAGAGAACCATCAAATGATAAATTGTAATTTTTTTGCATTAAATCTTGAAATTCACAAAAGAATAATGTAAAATCTGGACTTAATTCATACAAGGTATGAAAAGCATGTTTTAAATTCTTGGAAAGAACATTCTTATATACTAAGTTTAATAGTTTACAGACATATAATATTTAATCCAGCAAACTTTGCTTTCTTTTATCATACAAATATATAAATTTATTGACATAGGCTTTAAGAGTTAAGAGTGTATTTTTCTTTTAATTGAGAGGCAGAAGTATATAGAATTAGAGCCAAGATTAAAAAAGTTAATGTGGCAGTCATGAAAGCAGATAACTTTACAGTTTTTCTATAGGTGTTTTTTCAATATTATCTCAGTTTCTCCTCTAGTTCATTACACAGCAGCTGATTCCAGGATAAATAAGAGGCAGCTCAACAAGTATAACTACCTTGTGATTTACTAAAACTCTTAAGTTAGTAAAGAGAACAGAGTGGATCCATTTAGTAACATCTTAACCCTGCTAATTTTAGATACAATGCAACAAAGAAGGTCAAGAAAATTTCTAGCAAATTTTATCTGTATCTTAACATCACTCAGCCCCTCTCAGAAAGGTTATAAACTCAGGGTACTATGAAAAATGCTGATAAAATTTGTAATTTTTGAAGTGTAAATGTGTTCAGGGTCCATATCTTTAAACAAATGAAATTAAACTAACCTGTGATACGTTTTAGCTAAGTAAGGACGTGATCAATAAATCATCTCCAGCTCAAAGAATTTTTTTTGACAGGGACAATACTTTTACAAAGTTCAGTGTTTAGAACACGTATCTTTTTGTTCCCCAGCACTAATACAGTATAGGAATACTATTTCTCTTTTCCTCATAAAAATAAAATTCAATAAAAATAAAACATCTTTTGGTTAATAACATTGATGTTTCTTTGGGAGTACCCAGCACTTAAAAAATTCCCCAAACTTTGAAATATTTATTTAAAGTGATAGGAAAAATTGGGAAATCTCTCTTTGTTTATGAAATTCAAGTTTGTCTGATCTTCATGTAGTGTTGATAGGTTTAGATTCAAATGTGTGTAGGAATTTGATAGACTTATGTTTAAATGAGAACTTTTAATTATTTTTGATAGAAAAAAACTACTATTCTTAAGTTATCTTTAACATTACTCTTAGGAACCAGAAACAGAATGCATTTCAAACAATTGTGAAGGATTTGGTTTAGTTTTAAAATATTAATACCTAATACATTTTGTTTCACTAGTTGTTTTTTTGTATAAAAATGGGCAGTCTTAATTATGAATAAAACATTGACTAACACCTAATTATAGAATAAAATGTAGTAAGAACAAATGACATTTTCTTTGCAGTCAGGTGGGATTTTTTTCTTTTCTCTTCCCCTACCCAAAACACATCACTCATAAATATATATATATATATAGATAGATAGATATAGATATAGATATAAAGACTGGTAACTTACTAGGTCACAAATCTTTATAATCCAGTTGGATCTTAGTCTTCTTCTTTTATTTCCTGGCTTTATTTTTTTTATTTAAAAACACAACTGATAGAAGTGAATCCATATTAAACAATTACGTTCTTCATAGAAAGGAAAAATAATGAAAATTCTGTGGTATGAGGGCTGGTATATTTTCATCTGTCTGTGAAAGTCAGTACAGTTCTTGTTTTCAATTAAGTCTCCTACTACAATTGCTATAAATAAATAACAAAAATAATTTTAAGACTGATATTACAGGGAAACGAGATGCTTGTGATGCAATTGTTTACAAAAATGCATTGCATTATGGATTACCTTGGAATGTGTTCTCTAATACGTAATGACTGAAGTTCCATTCCATCGCGCTTTACTATACTTACTTATTTTTAAAATTTTTTGTTTAATGTGTCTATATTCCTTTGAGGATGCAGTTACAAAATATATTTTAAACATTTTCAGGTGCATAATTTCCTGTATCTCTGTATTTATTGCAGACTGGGACAGGGAGAAGTTACTCGAAGCCTGGATGTGTAACCCGGAGAATTGCTGCCAGCGTTCAGGGGTTCAGATGCCAACTCCCCCTCCAAGCGGGTACAATGCGTGGGACACGCTCCCTTCTCCACGAACTCCACGCACTACTCGCTCTTCTGTCACTTCCCCCGATGAAATCAGCCCCTCACCAGGAGACATGGAAACAGCTGTGGTAAATTTATAAATAGATCTGAAACTATAGCAGGGCAAAAGAGCTAATTTCTAAACATAATGCACCTGTGTAGACGGGGGAGCTGCCAAAAATACCTTTGTAAAAGTGTGAAGTGTTTCTCTTTCCAGAAGCCGTGAACAGAGACGTTGACACCTTAAACATTCTATATGATAAAACAGTTGAGAATCTGGCTAATACAAACCATTCTGTTTTCACCTTGGCTGTCACTCACAAATTCTCATTTTAGACAGCTAGAGTCACATCAGTGCATTTGACTCTTTTGAACTTCTCATCTCATCCTTATCAAGATGTTCACTTTCATTGTATCCATTTCCCCAAATGTACTCAGTTCCATGAACTCTGCCTTTTGGAAATTTTTTCTTTAGAAAACAAAATTGTCTTTGTCTGCATTTTGAAATGTCAGCCCACTAGTGTACAGTAAGCTTATAATTACTTTTACTATGTGTGGGCTGCTTCAAGCGGTTTACAAAGCTATTGCAAATTTGAAATATGAAAACGCCTTTCATTAAAATCAGTGTGGCTCTTTTGGAAGACAGAGTTCTCTTTTTAATAATCCACAGCTGCAGCATTATAAAACTTTTGCTCCATGATCTAAGCATTTTTTTTAGAATATTACATGCAGTCTTGCAAATGGATCTTCCCTAAATCAGACATTAAAATTAAGCTTTTGTATTCCTGCATAGAAATATTTTATATCTTTAATTGTAAAATACTTTAAAAGAAGCTATTATATATTTATTTACATTAGCAATTAAATATTGTCCATGAGTATTTCCTAATTAAAATGTTGGACAGAAGATTATATGTCTTCAGTTTTATATTGTGTGTTTTGTTTGTAATCGATGGTCCAAAAGCCAGGAATGCAGGTTTGGATAATGATTGTCATTATAGATCTAGTGTGTCAAAATCCAAATCCAGAGTTACACATTTAGTATTTCTGTTTGTTTAAGAATCTTACCTAAACTATCAAATCTCATTTTGCCAGGAAAATTAAAACTAAAAGGAATAGATAAAATAAAACCGCAAGGTATAAGGCTCCTTTAGATGTTTTGTATTTGCATCCTATTTTATAAACAGTTCTAGTAAATGTTTTTACTTGTTGTTTTGAACTCAGGGCTTCATGAAATTCCTTATTTTAAAGATACATTTTAAACGAAATTTACAGCTCATATAAATTTAATAGAGAATATTTTTAATGCATTGTCAACCTTTAAAATATTTAATTTTAATTAATAAGCTGAAATGACTGAATTACAGCACACATCTTCACTGAGTTTTACACTTAAAAGGTCAGTTTTTTGGTTTGATTTTGTTTCGGCTGTAATGGAAGAGCTTTTAAGGTGGCATAACACAGGCTAAATTTCTGAAAATGTCCTATGTGTGTATAATAGCTAATATATTGAAAGTTGAAATACATTTTTACAGTGTCTTTGTTTCAATAAAAAGAAAAATCCTTTTGCATTCTTGAAGAACATTAATATTTATTTCCACACATAACCATAAGCAGTGAGTATTTTCATCTCTGTGCTTTAAATATTTCAGAGTAAGAATCTCAGTGTTCAATGTTATTTTTTCTTTAGTACTTAGTTGTATAAAATTCAGCAATTATATCTTCTACTGGAGTATTTGTAGCGTAATTTATTCTTTATTTTGATTGAAAACCTCGAAGTCTTTTTAAGAAAATAGTATGTATGTAGGTTATTACTTAAAATATTTGCTGCTGCAGCACCCCCAAACTGTTCCACTTTGATTTGGACCTGACTGTGTGAGATGCTAAACATTTCCTGTAGCCTTTATTGTCTCCTAACTCACTTCTGGCTGCATTGTGATGAAAAATGCAGCTCTCTATTGTGCCTAGAACTCTGATTCCAGCACTCTGCTCAGGTGTACTTCCTGAGCTCATGGGCGCTACAAAAGGCAGCCCCAAATACACTCTTTGGATAGGGAGTTACAGAAACAGAGATACACATTCTTTCCTATTCCTGTAGCTTAAATAACCTTTTTTTCTGCATACAGTGTGACTTTTTTCCCCTACTGAGCACTTTAAATTTTTGCTGAGATTTTTCAACATAACTCACTCTGTTAACAACACAAAAAGCTTTAGGGTATTTCTTAATCAGAAGCATTTTTTTCATCTACAGTGTGACATTTGCATGTGTAATATTTCTGTGTTTGAAGACCCAGTGGATATGCCTTGTGGACATGACTTCTGCAGAGCATGCTGGGAGGCGTGAGTATATTTACTTTTCTATCATTTGAGAAACTTTCATTTTGAAGAGGAACGGACAGAGACCATAAACAGCTAATGTTAAAGTACTGTTCCGTTTTCAAAGAGTTGCAGCTTTGAACCTATCGCATATTTTAGTTATCACTCAAACCACTGTTAACAACTGGTTTAGGCTTATGTAATGTTTGTTTTGGTCTTGAGTCAGCAAAACTCTTAAGCAAATGTTTTAAGCTTATGTGTAAATAGATAAGCCTACTCTTGATTTGTTCAGTGTGTGTGTGGTGTTGGCAGCATTGGGGTTTACACTTTCTAAATTAAGCTGCTGCTTAATACCATCTCTGAGTTTAGCACACTAAACTTAGGCATTGTGAATCCATTTCCAATCAGAAAAGCAATTAAAATGCTTTCTTTATGTTGAGGGTTAATAACTGAGGGGTATATTTCACCTAGAAGTTCTATTAGTCCAATGCTCTTGTTACTGCATAGGTCAGAGTAGTCATGCTAATAAAAAACTCAGATGGGGACAATTATGGTAGTACAAATATTAATCACATTTCCCAGGAATAATTATATCTGTATGCAGTGCTTTGTATTCATCTGTGTCCCCATTCAGGAGATTGTATTACTTGATCTGTGCCCCTGTAGTGTCTTGTTACAGCATCATTTCAGCACAGTTATTCCTCCTGCAGATCAGCCCCATTTGTATGAACCCATTGGCCCGGTGCTAAGGAAGCACTTTCTGTTCCATATGAGCTTTCCAAAGGCAGTTCTTTTCAGCAGCAAGAAAATTGGTAGTTGTGCTTCTCTTGCATTGCAAATCACTGGGCAAGATGTAGGAGTTACCAAGAGATCACTGGTTTGACGTGGTGCTTCTAATTTGGCTGCTGAACTGTGTGTCCTTTGTACAGGGTACAGGGTACAGCTCAGAGCGAGAGTCTCAGAGCCACAGTTCAATGGCAAGCGTTTGTGGTGGCACATCTAGGGTGGAATTCATCATTCTGAGCCAGTCATTTCTAAGTCACTTGGAGCATAGCCAGGACTGAGTTATCCGACTCCAAGATACAAATCTAAGATGGGGTGAATTGACAAGCATCTCTAACTTAACTATTAAAGGATCTCAGGTGACTACCTAGGAATAACTGCCTGTCCTTTCAATGATTAAAGTTAGAAGAGTATCATCCTCTATGTCAGATTAGAAAGTCTGTTACAGCTTTGAAACTAAATAACTGTTGAAGTCTGGCTTTCAGCAGATTTCTGAGGTTGTTCTGTCTTGCATTCCGGTAGTCTGGGACTGAAAAGGTCACCATTTAGGTATTTGTGTCCAAGAGCAGACCTGATTTTATTAGCACAGTTGTAGAAATTAATTGCATATTAAATTAATTATTTCCTAGATTAATTATACTTACATGTTCTGTTTCTGATTTAAGATAGAAGTAATGCTCAGTTTAATTAAACATTGCCGAGCTGTCTGATAAATGGCAAGGATGGAAACCACAAACACATAGGGCTAAATATTGCTGATGATGCTCACATTTGAACCTTGAGTGTTCTTTTTTTTTTTAATTATGTTGTTCATCGAATTCATAGCTCTTTTGAGCAGAAAGATATAGTTCTGAATCTCTGTTTAAAAAGTGAACATTGTGAATATCTGTAAAGTACTCAACAGCCTTTTAACTTTTATTTTTTATTCACAAATACTGACTGACAAAATTCTGGCAGATTTTTGAATCTGAAAATTCAGGAGGGTGAAGCTCACAACATTTTTTGCCCAGCATAT
This sequence comes from Dasyornis broadbenti, assembly GCA_013397935.1. Classification (NCBI taxonomy): domain Eukaryota; kingdom Metazoa; phylum Chordata; class Aves; order Passeriformes; family Dasyornithidae; genus Dasyornis; species Dasyornis broadbenti. The sequence continues at coordinate 2,575,288 of VZRN01005751.1, read as the reverse complement.
GATTGTTTCCAGCTTGTGCCTGTAGACATAATAGAAAGTGTGGTTTCCAAGGAGATGGACAAGCGATACCTTCAATTTGACATTAAGGTAAATTATCAAACTGTTCTTGTACTCTTGAACTCTATTTCATTTTATAAAAAATAACTTTCAGCTTCTGTATGAAATACTGCAATATATCTGTAACATTCCAAGTAGAAATTCATTAACAAATATGTACAAATACATATTGGCTCTTATATAGCATAATAACAATGTTTGCTATATCACTGAGAAAAAAGAAAACATTTTATGTATTCCTTAAGCAGAAATGCCATATTTCCATAGTATTTTACCTAATGCAGTATTAATAAAATCATTTGATCAAACTCATTTTTGTAACAGGGGATATAAAGGTTTTAATCAGCCAGAGTTGTGTTTACAATCTGAAATTTTAAAAGTTTTCAGATTATTTTTACTGCATTCAGAAATATTACCTGTTTCCTTTTAAAAAACTTACCAGTACAGTGCTTGATATGATTGCTTTTTATGGGAAGAGGAGTAGGAAAAGGTTGATTTGGTTTTCCTGGGGTTTTTTTAATAAATTTATTTTCATCATTGCAACTTGTTTTTAAAAGCAATCTTTTAATTCAGCTTTCTTCTTTTATACTAGTGTAGTAATGAACTAGTCTTTGAGAAATGTGCTACTTTTTTATCAGTGGTGGCAGGGCAGAAGCAGAGAAATATTTTTTCATTTGCAGTACAGTACTTTCTCTGCGACAATTCTCTAATACACAGTAACACTCTTACACAGTAAGATGCAAATTAAATTACCAGATCTGACTCATCTTTTGCATCTTTTATTTCAAGTGACTGGTGATCAGCATAGGTTTGAAGCAAAATAGTGGAAGTTCCTTTTTTCTCCTCATTTATTAGATACAGTTTTTACAAAAGAAGGCCTATTATGTTAACCAAAAAAGATGGGAAATAAATTATTGAGCTAGTTTAGTTCTGGTTTCCAGTTTATTGTGGGATTTTTGTTTAATCACTAAGGTTTTAATTATTTCCAGCTGAAAGAATCAGTTCTGTTAATGAGTATTGCCAGTGTGTATATAGTAGAAGTTTACTGTAAGCCACATCACAAAGGAATTAACTTGCACAGATAAACATTTTGTTTGGAATGTAAGTAATTTCATTCTTAGTGTAAGCCTGAAGTACTGTTATTACTAAAAAAAAAAGTGGAAATTAAATTATTCCCTTTCTATAACTATATTTAAAAATCTATCCTTGTAGCTACAAAACTGTCCTTATGTTTTTTGGCTTTGTTCCTTCAAGGGAAGATTATGAATACAGACTGTTTTATATCAATGATGAAATCTGATCTTATGTGGTAAAATACTTTCTTTTTTCTCTTTTTTTTTTCCCCACAGGCCTTTGTTGAAAATAATCCTGCTATTAAATGGTGTCCTATACCTGGCTGTGAAAGAGCAGTAAGGCTAACAAGACAAGGGTCAAATTCAACAGGATCAGATACACTTAGCTTCCCTATGCTAAAAGCCCCTGCAGTAGATTGTGGAAAAGGACATCTTTTCTGCTGGTTAGTACTGGAAACTTACCTGCATCTCCATAAACTCACAGTCACTGCTATTCATGGTGTAATTAAAAAGTCCCACTTGGCACCAAGAGTGCAACAGAAATTAGTATGGAACGGTATGTGACTGTACTATTCTCTGTCCACACACTAAATAACCTCGTGTGCACAAATATCTGGGGGCACTGCAAAGATTTGTGATACAATAGTAGTTATTGGCTCTGTTAGGTGCAAAACAACAGCATGGAGTGTTGTGATGTCCTGTTCTGAGAGGACAGAGGATAAGTGTGGTATTGGAAAAGGGGTTTTTGTGTCTGGTTAGTTGTATAATTGAAACATGGCACATTCTTGATTGTAGTGGAGAAAACCAGCAGCATTTAGCTCTTTCTGAATTTTGGTAGAATCACATCAAAGCTGGAGTTTAAATGGGGCCATGAAGAACCATTCCCTTCACACATAGCTATTCTGTTTGCAGGATCACTCCAATCTTGACCTCACTTTCGGTTCAGCACTTTTTCTTTCTGTTGTCTTCTACTGAGTTTTAAGATGAATACAAGCTCAAGAAGGAGTAAAAAGCCAGATATTTTTTGAAACATCCCTCAGATTGCCAATCTTCAGCACTTCTAGAAAAGGACATAACAGCATCAACAAAAGTGAAAAAAATTTGGGATATTTTTCTGAAATGCAGAGCAAAGCCCTATCATAGTTCCCTGAAATTATCAGACTGACAATTTACGACTATTGTAGTGGGACATCTTTATGTTCTTGGAAAATGAAAAAGGGTCAGCCAAAGTATAGACATTCAGACAAGCTCAGCAATCCTTCTTTTCATTTTTCACTTGAAACCATGATACAAGGACATCCTAAATCATCTGCTTGATTCCAAATATCATAGCTCTTTAAGATGCATCTGATTTTAGTTCTATCCCCATAAGAATAAAAGGAAGAAGGGGAGAAAAAAAAAGGAAGTAGACATAATGAAAGAACCACAAAAGCCAGAAAACAGAACTTCTTGGGAAGAGGTTATTTACAATTCATGGAGAACTCAGAAAGAAACAAATCCCATGGAAACAAACCAGCAAATGTTTTCTGCCGCTGAACGTACAACAAACTTAGTACTATTTCACAAGAAGGTACCATCCTCTCATCCTTGCTTCTGATTAGGGGCAGAGAATCAATTTTTCCATTAACCCAAAGGAACCTGAGACCACTTCAGTGTCATATTGACATGAACCTTCAGACAATGGCAGCTTCTGCTTCCTTTACATGGACTGAATGTATTAGCTCCCCAGAATGCTCTCCAAGTGTGAAAATGTCCTCTGAGTGACTAATTTTTAGGAGAAATGGGGGTTTCATGTTTCCCAATAATATTTCTGTATATTCTTTTTACATTAATGCTTTGAAATACTGCACAAGCAAATACAGTTAAGGTCTTGAAAAATACCTCAAGTTAGCAACAAAATGTCCAAGAAGGCCTTTCCAAAGCCTTCCTTTTCATGCCCACAAAAGTGACTGGAGAGTTTCAGCAGTGGCAAGAAAGCTCTGGTAGCAGCCAAAGTATCCTGTGGTACCTCAAATCAGAACCATTTGCTAAGGACAACCATACTAGTCTTACAGTAGAAAAACAGTGCATGGATAAATTCCTCCAGAGAAAAAATGTATTCTCAGTTGAGAGGATTTTCATCATTACTGTATGTTTAATCATTACTGTTGCTTTGTCTCTTTAAATTTCAATCAACACATCCCACAGCCCCATATTTCTGCCAGTTCTGCAAGTTTTACCCGGGTAATCTACAGCTTAGACATTGTAATAGCAATTGATACTGCATTGAGTAAGAGATTCTTCAGAATGTATTAGAAAACCAATCCCTAGATAATTACTTACTTTTTTTTCAGATTTATAGCCTTCCTGCTCATAAAAGCAAGAAAATTCTCTGAGCCTATTGAGCAATTTCTTTTCAATGTAGGAGTAGAGATGTTCTTCTTTAGTACAGAGTTCCCTGGAATTTACCCAGTTTCCATTACCCACCACTAACAGCATCTTCAACAAAATGTAATCAATTGTGGCAATCACAAAATTCTATTCCCTTTCAGAAAAAGCATTCTGAATTATTTAAATGTAGTACACATGAAAACTGTGCACAAATCCTACATCAGTTTATTATCAGCTCTATTCAACATATTAGAACCTCTGTCATACAGTTTCAGAAGCACAAGTAAGTGTAGCAAGCAGACACTTCCAGAAAATCGTCTTAGCAGGCAGTGCACACTTAGTTTTGTACCATCAGTCCTCACTCCTTTCATCCTAGATATGGACCAGGGTCAGAGTCTCATTCTGCAGGAGCAATAACTCTTCAGGTGCGCTTGGGAAGCCAGTTACAAGTTGCAACAGTGTTTTGCTGTTTTGATTCAAAATTTATTATGCAATACAAATATTATTATGAGGGGGGAGAAAATCCAGAACTACATTCTTCTTTGGTGACGTTTTTAGCCCTTCCATGAATTTTAACTTGTTGTGTTGAAACTTGCCACAATCTTAATAAGTATGTACTGCGCCTTCAAATAAATCATTCTGCTGAGTATTGAGCAAGGCGTCTGGGGAGGCTCATGCTGTTAATTGGCACAGCTGCTCAGTGTTAATTCCTTTCATTCACTGCTGTCAAGAAGTCTATCCAAAATACAACTTTCATAAAAACAGTCATGAAGAATAGACTCAATGCTCTTACTCTAGTAAAATGACATCCCAGCATAAAAATCCTTGTTTTGGTGAGGAAGGAGTTTCTTCCATGAGAAGTTGTTCTAGAACCACTGTTGTGACTATCATATAGATATAGATAGATATAAAGATTTAGATATAGGTATGACCGCACTACACTAAAAATCCACAAATTTACAAATTTGAAAGCATCAGAGACACAAGTCCCTCCTCCCACCCCCATAAAATATTGACTAATCAATCAGCTTTTAACTTTAAACACAGCTTGTCAATGTTAAATCTTTGCTAGTTTCAGTCCTTTCTGGTAACAAATACTGTGTGAGAAGGTCTTAGCTCTCTTGAAGTCAATGATTTAAGCGTCCTGCTGTCCCATAGATGTGAAAGGTGTCAGCTTTCAACCAAGGCTGAAATCACCTTATTACAGACCAGTTATTCATTCTAGTATAATCTTTCCCAACTAAGATCTTAAGTCCAAACCAGAGATCCATGTGTGCTGAATTTAAGCTTTTTTGTTAGCAGACTAGCTAAGGGGGAAAAAGCTCAAAACTGTTCCCATAACCTTCTCTTTGTTTCTGAATTCCTGCTTAAAATGTGGACAAGAGCAATCAGAAGAGTGTTAATGTAGCTTCTGAACCTGCACTGCAATATAGCAGTTCACCATTGCTTCTGCAGCAAACTTGTGTATGCTCTGATGCAGCTGGTGCCCATCTGAAATTATTTTCTTTGATATAGCAGATGTCTGAGGCTATTTGCTGCCATTCCAGTAGAAAAAAAGGAGTTATTACAAATCCAGAGTGCATATTGAGTCATCCACACTGAAGCACCATCTGGAAGCCTTATATCTGCTGCCATTGTGTAGTAGTGATTGCCATCCATAATCCTAGTAGGAACTTCAGGAGAAGCTCAAGAGACTCATTACTCCACTGTGTCCATGTAAATAAGTTCCAGCCCCCATTTAAGAGACTCTGGTGGAAAGAGTAAACATTCCCAAATACTTAATGCTGGTGTTGAAGGGCTTCGATCTTGTTCTAGATTAAAAGCTTGAATCTAGTTAAAGGCTGATTATTGCAACTGAACAGATGCAAGTAATTCTACATAAAATACAGTTCTGCTACAGAAAACTACCTACTTTTGGGTAAACTCTGCAGCCTGGTTTACCTTTATCACAGAAACTATACTAGCACTTTTGTAGCACTAAAATCCTACTCAGGTGTAAGAACAAATTGCAGGCCAGCTGATTTATTTTGGATTGTAATTTTAAGAAATTTTTTTCCCTTCCTGTCTCATTTAAATTCTTTATTAATAATGGTCATCTATGCTTGTGAGCAAGTAGTCTAATGTATTTTAAAACAATGTTATTTAGCTGGCTTTTGTTTTCCTGATTTAATAAAATTTTGAGCATATCTTT
>VZRN01005751.1:2548417-2569562 GCA_013397935.1 Dasyornis broadbenti | reverse complement strand
TTTTTTTTTTTTTTTACCTTGAACCAATTTTAACTTTAATTCTAAATCTCTAAGTTATAAGTAATTGTGTATACACCTTCTTTTTCAGGGAGTGTCTTGGTGAAGCCCATGAACCCTGTGACTGCCAAACCTGGAAGGACTGGCTACAGAAAATATCTGAAATGAAACCAGAAGAACGTAAGAGTTGTGAGGGACCGAAAAGGAGGGCGGGGGTGTTTTGCTGCTGTTTTGATCTTTTGGTTTTAGACAGATTTTTTTTTTTTAGTTGCCTTAAGTAAAAGTTCAGACATTGGTTGAAAAATAGGGTAAAAGGGGAAGAAAATGAAATCCCTGAATGAGGGACTGCTTCATGCTTTAATTGCAGCGCTATGGTAGACTGTTCTTCATAAAACATTCCTCCACATAAATACATGTGTGGCTCAGTCAGGGTATGCAAAACTCCTTCCTTTCCTTTGAAAGCTTTGTTTCCTTAATTAGTCAATTTATTGCTGAATATAACTTCATTTACCCTGTCCAATTTTAATTTTTAGCCCAGTCTGCTCCTCTGATTGAGTAGTGTTCCATGAACATTTTTATGTGCTTTAAAACTAATTCAAGCCAACAGGTGCTAATAATAGTAAAGTTGAGGTTGAACTGCAAGGGAGTTGTAGGAAATGGCTTAATGATATTTAACATTTACTAAAAAAACCAATAAGGGTTGGGTTTACAAGGAGGGACATTTTCTTGGTCAATGTTAAAAAAAAAAAGTAAAGATGACAGCAATTTGAATACAACTAACTTATCTTGGTTACCATAGTTCAGAGCCTTTCCATGGTATGTTATAAATATTTTGGAAAGCATAGAAAATTTTATGAAGAGGCAAAATACCACCCTACTTTGTGAAACTATGCATGTTTTTTCATATATGTATTAGCCCACTTATATATTGTAATTGTCATATATACGGTATATAAATTTGTATAAAAATAGATGTGTGGAAATATATAGAAATAAGAAGTGTGTTAATATTATATATAATATGTGTAAATTAGAAATTGTAAATTAGAAAATTCCTCCTCCTCCTCAAATACATGTGAGAAATACATATAGTGAAAAACTTCAATATTTTTCAAGAAACAGGGAAATGTGCATCTTTCCTAATCCAATTTTCACAAAAGATTATACAAGTACAATTTCAACCTCTCCGTTTTCACATGCTCCACATCCTCCTGTCACCCTCAAAAAGTTGTGGGAGTGAGCGAGGCCTATGAGGACGCTGCCAACTGCCTGTGGTTACTGACCAACTCCAAACCTTGCGCCAACTGCAAGTCTCCAATCCAGAAGAATGAGGGCTGCAACCACATGCAGTGTGCAAAGGTAAGAAGAACCTATCAGGTGATTTCTTGTGGAATCATAATTAAGATTTGTATGTCCTGTATCTATTTTAAGATCACAGAGGTCCAAAACCTCTGTGAACCTCTGTTATGCCTGGTAGCTAGTGAATCCTGTTGCAAGGATTAGATAATTAGAGAAAATGGCAGGTTACATGTATTTAGAAAATGCTTAAAATTTACTGAAATCTGTTTGGCTGACAAGTGTACATTGTAATGGTTGAAATTTCATAAATATCTAAGAATTATTCGCAATACAATATGAAACTCAAGGAAATAGAAATAATTTATGGTTTAATAGTCATTAATAATGTAGAATAGAAATAACAGTTTTAATTGGCAGATGTAACATTTTAAGGAAGACTAAGCTCTAAGGAAGGTTTTGCCTTACTTTATTTTTCTTTTGCGCTATTTCTCTAACATAGCAACAAAGCAGAGAAGTTTAGGTGGAAAACTGTAAATAAGAATCAATCAGTAGGAACGAAAAGACAGCAAAGAGAGATACCAAAGGAAATTTATTGATGACAGCAGCCAGAAAATTAGTCACAAGTTTGCACTGTGCTACCAAAATAGAAAAAACATTTTTGCCATGAGTTCAGTATCATTTGAAAACGCTTTTTTTCAAGTTAGTTACAAGCAGCATATTTAGAAAACTGATTCTTTATGTCAGAAATATCTTATATAACTACAACTATTACTTCTTGAGGAGTATCATTAAAAATAAGAAAGTAGCAAATACTTGACATAGTTGGCCTACAATAAAAGACTAACAGATTTAGGATGTAATTCTCTTTATTTTTTTGAAAATGTGCAAGTCTCTTTCTATTGCTATGCAGATCCCATTTTCTTTATATTGTCACATAGTCTCTCTCTTTCTGTGATATGAATTGAAAATTGGGGGGCTTTTTTTGGTATCACTGGCAGCAGAGAACATTCTCCTCCACTTTGATTTATGCCAAGTTTGCTGGTTTGGGGGTTTTGGGGTATTTTGTCTTAAATAATTTTTAAAAGAGTCATAAATTCCATACTTTTAAAAACTGTATAAGGTATGTTTGTTGCAGGTGTTGCCACTGAGCTCTTTTGAACAAAGTATGGCTTCAGTCTGGAGAAGACTTTGGCCATTAAACACTGATGAATGTAGATAATTTACCATTCTGAGGTGCTGGCTGACAGCCAGAGTTCTCTTTTCTTTTTTGATGCTGTACCTTATATGCTTGAAGTGTCCTTAAAACAGATTCTTTTTGTCATGGAGAAATCTCTGCAGACAGCAGCTGCCTCCCCTCAGCCTGCTGAGGAAGGGTGTTCTCAAGCTCATTGTAGGGCTTGGACACAAGGAACAGTGGTCACCTCACGTGTTGCTTCCTCTGCTGAAGTAACAATCCCTGATGGAGCCTCTGCCTTTTTTTGCAGGGAGATCTGCTCGAGTCCACTACATGATGGGCTACGGCTGCTTCTTAGCATCCAGCATGCACCTTGGTGTAGAGGAGGATACTCCTTATAAAATCCCATTTCTGTACTTAAGCAGGCATTTTCTTGCTGTTTTATGAGCCCAGCTTCTAACAAGGCATGGCTTACACACTCCTGCTCTCTCACTCCACTGTCTATAGTTGTTTTTTAACCTTATGCATACTTTGATTTCAAGGAACAGGAAGGGGTTCATAGATAATAACTTGCTGCAAGTTTTGTGAAACTTGATAACTGTATGGTGCGGAGACTTAATTTGTACTGCCACCAAGAGAGAGGCTGAAATACCTACCCAGCTGTTACCTGCTCAGCAATTACCTGTTCTGCTTGGCTCAGACCATGGCCAGGCAGCAGATGGGATTTGGTAAGCCCAAGTGGTGATGCTACAAGGCTCAGTGATCATAAAGACACATAAAACAGAACCCAGGAGTTAATCATAGAATATGCTGAGTCGGAAGGGATTCACCAGGATCATCAAGTCCAACTCCTGACCCTGTGCAGGATACCCCAAGAGTCACACCATGTGCCTGAGAGCATTGTCCAAATGCTTCTTGAACTCTGGCAGGTTTGGTTCTGAGAACACTTCCCTGGGGAGCTGTTCCAGTGCCCAACCACCCTCTGGGTGAAGAACCTTTTCCTGCCTTCGAGGGAATTGACAGTTCCTCCCCAGTTAGTGTCATAGGCATACTTAGTATTCTTTCGTGTCCTGTGTCCAAGTCAAGCCATCACATAACACAGTTATCAAGCTGTGTGCTGGACATTTTGTCCAGAAGGAGGCTAGGAGAGGTATCAAAAGTTTTGCTGAAATCCAAAAAAGATTACATCAACTGGCTTCCCTTGATCAACTACGTGGGTTGCCCTGTCGTAGAAGGTAATCAGGTTCGACAAGCAGGACTTCCCTCCATGAAGTTGTGCCAGCTGTGACCAATGACTGCATTGCCCTCCAGGTGTTTTTCAATACCTTCCAAAGTAATCTTTCCCATTATTTTACTGGGCACTGAAGTGAGCCCAACAGGCTATAGTTTCCTGGGTTGTCCTTCTTGCCCTTCTTGAAAATGAGTTTGGGTGTGGGAGGTGTGTAGAAACAGATGATGTGATTTGGAATGTCTAATGAGACTGAGATACTGGGAGGAGGATCTGGGAACACTCTGTGAATCATGGGCTTTGAGAAGGCTTTTGATGTTATGAGAGATTAAAAGATAAATACAATGGAGTGGTCAGGAGGGAGATAATTTGGGAGAGATAATTTGAGAGATTATTGCAGTAGGAGTATATACACATAAATTAATAGGGAGTCGAGCTTGATTAGTTCAGTTGCTTGTGAAACAGCTTGTTTCATATGATCTTTTGAATATTTTGTGATGATTTTTTTCTTTAATGACTATGAATGGGTTTGAATGATAGGCAAATGATGCAGTGATACACACAACACTTTTATACACCATTGTTCCCATACTTCATTCTTAGCACTTCTTACCACTTTTTATAAGCCAGCAGCTTTAAAAAATGTTTAAAAACAAAAAGGAACAGCACAGTAACATGGAGAAAATCGGCACTACTGATTTTTGAGACAAAATTAGCAGTACAATGCAAGAATTAGATTTCATTCCTTCCTGTAATACATCTAAGTGACTGTATAAAATAACTACTGACAAACACATCTCAAATGGAGTAGGTATTCCTGGAAAGGTTAAACTTATCAAAAAGAGAAGAAATACAATTTAATTTATTAAATGCCACTAATTATACTCAAGGCTTAATATTAATTAATGTAAATTTTCTTTCCTCATCTCTAAGAAAGATAAAATAAACATGATTCACCAAATTGTGAAGTCTTTTGCTTACCCATCCATAAATAGCTTCGAGTTATTTTGAGATTAAGTAGCTGAGAACTCACTGCTGAATTGAGATTACTTAACAGAGTTTGATCTGTGAGAAGCCTGCATAAGTCACCTTACACCTCCTTGTAAAGTCTTACCTATTTTGACAGCACTTTACTCAGTCAATGCAGAAAAGGCTCACCTGGAATTAATCACTCATCGTACACCACATGACAAAAATACCAGTAATCATGGTTTTTAAAGTAATATTAGGAAAAAAAAAAAATCACTCTTTCTCATGAATAGTTTCTGTGTTATTTAAAGAAATGGGAGTTTTTTTAACAAGAACAAAAAACCAGGCCTGATCAGCCGTATTTACCATTTGATTTATTTCATCCACTTAAAACTTAACATGTAGATCCAACACAGTCTTGCAATCCAAGGAACAAAATTTATGAGTGACATGGTTTGATGTGGTTTGATAAACAGATCTCCTTAATAAGTAAAATGGGCAGGAAAAACTTTTTCAAAATTTTTTCACACTCAGAATGCTGTTAATTAAGTTATCCATGGAGGAATAATGATGCCTAATTGCAAATCTAAGACATTTCAACTTCTTTTTCTTTACTTTCCTTTTTTCTGAAGTGCAAATATGACTTTTGCTGGATTTGCTTAGAAGAATGGAAGAAGCACAGCTCTTCCACTGGAGGCTACTACAGGTGCACTCGCTATGAAGTTATTCAGCATGTAGAGGAACAGTCCAAGGAGATGACAGTGGAGGTAATGAACGGATGTGTTTGAAAAATAGCACTAAGGCTGCCATTCTCCATTTAGGATAAGTTTAATCAAAATTCTTCCAAACCAAGAGTTCCAAATGGATACATACAACCTTAAACATATCAAAGAGACAGAAAGAAAGCACTGCTTATTTGTGGGTACATAAGATTTCTGCTTTTGACTTTGGTGGCAACAACTGGTGACTTTCCTCAAGTTGTTTCACTTCTCAGTGACATGGTTTCCTTTTGTGAAATGAGCATGCTGTCCTGTAATTAGCTGCTGTGCACTACAGAAGACATGCCTTAGTTTTGGCTTTTGGAAAGTTGCATTAAATAGCAGGCACTGACAGTGTATCAGTTCTTTGGCTGCAGTATTTGCAGCCTTGTGAATTTCAAAAATTACTTTTGTCTCTTTACTTACATGGCACTCAGCTTTGTGTACAATACTATATATATAGTCTGAATACATATATTTAATTATATTTAATGGTGACTGGTGTATTAACCGATAAGATTTATTTTGGTTTCTTTTGTTTCCTCATTATTTTCCAGGCTGAAAAGAAGCATAGAAGATTTCAAGAGCTTGATAGGTTTATGCACTATTATACAAGATTTAAGAACCATGAACTTAGCTACCAGGTGTGGGTCAAGCCATTTTTACGGATGTTTGTTTCTGTTTCATTAATCCAAAAATAATTGTCTTACTGTATTTTATTTATTTTCTTTTTCTAGTTAGAACAGCGCCTTCTTAAAACAGCCAAAGAAAAGATGGAGCAGTTGAGTAGAGCTCTCAGTGGAAGTAAGTATTTGTTGTGATCTATGCCTTTGATTTGAAATCACATCAACACTGCTATGGCTAAACTGTTCATTTTTGGATAGAGCTCACATCAGTCTGCTGTTTGATGTGATCCCTCCAGTACTAGAATTCGTAAACATTGGATGAAAGTTATATGTACAGTAAATCTTACCTATTCCAAAGCCTCAAGGAGGAAGTAGCATTAGTAAGGTAGAAGCTAATGCTCTGGGCTTACTTCTTTCAGTAAGAACACTTTCCCCGGTGCAGTCACTGAGAACTTGCTGCTCTTTACTTGCAGAATATTTAACTGTTATGCACAAAAGTAATGCTGACATCAGCAGGAAAATACTTTCCCAATGCTTGTTTCATATTGCAGCTGAGGGAGGCTGTCCTGATACCACATTTATTGAAGATGCAGTGCAAGAGCTTCTAAAAACCCGCCGTATTCTTAAGTGTTCTTATCCCTATGGATTCTTTTTGGAGCCTAAAAGCACAAAGAAAGAAATATTTGAACTTATGCAGGTAATACATGGATATATTTTACTTTCCTAATGGCACTTTATTTTTTTTATATTAGTTATCAGTGTCTTTTTGTCATTTTTGTAGTATAAACTGTTTTGTAGTAACAAAGTGTTTTGTGTTTGTAACCAAGTTTGGAAAAGTAGCATATTTTTTTGATATCACTTTGCAAAGGAAAAGGATAAGGACAGATGGAAGGGGAAAGAAAGAAAATTTCCTGTTAATCTGCTTTCTGAGGGTAACATTTTAGCTTCAGTCTTCTTCTCTAGCTTCTCTTTTCTGTCTTTCCCTACTGATGTGCTTGACATCTGGGTGGAGGCAGAATTGGGGGAGTACCTGGGACTGCTGCCTCCTTTCCTGTCCCTTAGGTCTCTTAAAGATGTTCAATATTTCAGAGTGCAGGGAAATCCTGCTCCAAGCTGAAGGACAGAATGTACGTCAGTAAAAGAGTAGGCTACGGGGCAGACATTTTGGGGTATTTTGATATTTCATAAGGTATTTTCAGGAAAATGGATATCATTCCACTCAGTATTTATGGAGAAGAACTCTTCCTGATTTGCATTTCACTGTAAAACTGTTTTTTCTGTATTATTAACTATTGCAGACAGACCTAGAAATGGTCACTGAAGACCTTGCACAGAAAGTGAACAGGCCTTACCTTCGGACACCTCGCCATAAAATCATCCGAGCAGCTTGTCTCGTGCAGCAGAAGCGACAGGAGTTCCTGGCCTCTGTGGCCCGTGGTGTTGCTCCTGCAGACTCTCCAGAAGCACCCAGGCGCAGGTAGTCCACCCAAAACAATACACAAGTCAAAAAAACGTCATTTGATAGCTGCCAAAGTGGGTGAATCCTCTACTGTTCTCTGACTGTGAGGTAGATGCTAGGTGTGGTGGTTGTAAATCACTGTGATAGTGATATCTTTTTTGACATCTGATCCTTGTGGAATCACATTCTTTGGGGAAAAATGTATTTTTCCTTTTGAGGATCATTGCTCTGTGTGTTGTAATCTAAATTTCTTCCCCATTTGTGATATATTAATGATTAGATGTCATAGCTTCCATTTCACTTTTTTTCCATCAAGATTGTCACTAAATCTCTGGCACACTTCAAAAATCTCTTAAGTATTTGCTAAACATACCAGGCAGGTCTGGAATAGTCAACAATTCAGCTGCAGTGTTTTCAAAATTAATTTTGAGTCAAGAATTAAAGGGGAAGACTTGCTAAGTTTAGAGATCTACAATTGCACTAGTTTTTAGATTTCAATAGGTTTTGAAGCTCTGGAGGTTGTTCGTATTTATTCTGTTTCTAAATTTAATTGTATATCTTTCCATTTTACAGCTTTGCTGGTGGAACATGGGATTGGGAGTATTTAGGATTTGCATCCCCCGAGGTAAACTATTTCTTTTTAATTTTTTTAACTTAGTTCTGCATATGCTAGAAACACAGGTATGATCACAATCTGCATGATGAGCTTCCTTATCTTGAGTCAAAGCATTTCAAGTTGGTTAAGCTTTCCATTTCATTTATTTCACAATAGAAGGAAATATATTCATAGCTACTTGTGCAATGACTCTAAACAATGCCTCTAACATGGATATAGTTATCTAAGGTGGCATAAGACAAGCTATTTTGGATTCATCATTTTCCAAGTACATAACCAGTTTTAAAATTGAATATAAACTGTTGTCTGTGTGCTGGAGAACCTTAAAGTAATAAATGTATGAAATAGTGTAAATTACTTCTGAATGCAGTATCAGTTCTGCAGAATTTGACAAAAAGTCTAAAAAATTTCCATCTTCTGTCACAATCCAACAAAAATATGCAGGCATCCCCCTAAATATTGTTAAATATTTAAAATCTTTATTTTTATTGTTATGTATTGAAGCAGGATGGAAATTACATACTTAAATGACATTAACTTCTGCTACTTTACCAAGAATGAAAACTATAATTTTTTAGTTAATATTCTACGATCTGTATATGGGAGAGAGTAAGTAGTTTTTGAGACTCTGCTCTAAAAAATGAGAAGCTTCATATAAAGCTTTCCTTTATCATCTTAATTTTTATTTAGTATTTTGAGAACATTAGATTAAAGCATTCAGTCAGGAAGGAAGCTTCATTTCAACATTTCCTTGTTTGCTGTTTTCTTTCTAGCTAGTCATTTTTAAGCATCCTAGAAAACTCCATGTACTTTTTCTATATATTTCCTTTGCTATTGTTGATGAGCATCACACTGGTGAGACAATGGCTCGCTTCTGTACAAAAAATCAACTGCTTCTCCTGTTCAGTTCCTTCAGTTCTTTTGAAATAATCCCACATCTGATAATATCAAACTCATTGTGATGTTACTGTATCAGTGGAACTGTTTATGAGAAGAAGCTGGTAAGAAATGTGTTGAAAAGCTGTTTAGAACAGTAGGTGCAATTGCAGCTGTGCTTAGATGACTGCTTCTGAGTTTTTATGATTTGCCTAAATGTGGCACTGTGTGATGCAAGTTGGTTTCTTTGCTATGTAGCTATCATGAATACTTGCAACCACCTATGCTAAAGGAATTTTGTAGAATTAATAATGGTCATCTTTGTTTATTTTAGTGAATTTCAATGCAAAATATTTTACATAGAGCTGTACTTTTACTGACAAGTAGTAGAATGACTGTGTATAGCAGATTATTATAGAAAAGAAAATCTTACTGGTTTTAGCAAGGAATGCTGGTTGTTGCAGAACTTTGTGTGAAACCAGGATGTTCCTACCCAACAAAATTAAAACTTCTTTTTCTCACATGTAGAAAATTGTTCCACGTAATGAGAAATAAGTTTTCAAAATTGTAGTAGTTAAGATTTCTTTCTAAAGAGATCTTTCTTTGGTTAATAAGCAACCAAAAATTAAATAGTTAGTGGTAAAATCTAGCTTTTTATTACAAACAAATGAGAGCTAAGATATAGTATGATTAATAAATCTTAGTGTTCAGTGATCATTTCCCGTGATTCCTTTTCTGATTCAGAGTGATATAATTATATATTTTTTAATAATTCAGTTATATTGTTCCATATCAAAGTTTGATTTTCTGTTGTTTGAGGCACTGCCTTGCATTTAGAAAATTTGTGTGCTCCATAAGAGCTAGAAGAATATTTTAGAGACTAATCACTTCATGTTTGCCTTGTTTCTTTATGGTGTTCCACAGACTAACAAGCATATACTACTAACTGCTGCTGAAGACACAATACTGGGCTAAATTGACCTTTTGTCTGGTCCAATAAAGCTACTTTCTGATGTTCCTACAATTTTCATGGATTAAAAATCTGCCCACACTCATGGTTTTATGACTATTCCATTTGTCTTGCATATATAATTATGAATAAGAACTTGGTCTGAGAAAGTTCATGGAAAGAAAACTCTCATCATCTACATTAATGAGAGCATTGTGTAAGATAAACAACGCTTCTGGATTTAAGCTTTAGGTAGTTTAGATGCTGCTGATGAAGAGTTAATATAGGAAAGGAAAATTAATGATACTGTTGTCTTTCCCAATTCATTTGGCCAAATGAAGCCTTTAGATTACAGATTTCCCAACTTGGAGCTCACAGAAATGAAGAGCAGTATTCTTTTCTGAAGAGAAGAGGGAGTACCTATGTGCATAGTTTTATTGCCTTGTGTAAATTAATAACTGAAATTAACACAAGGTCCTACCACACAGTCAGGCTCAATGTCAGCTGGACATATTAAAAAAGATACCTATAAATTTCCCTTCAAGCATAAAATTAGTTCCTTAATATTAGGAAATATATGCAAATCATATCCAAGTATTAAGATAATATTTGGGATGTTAGCTTGATGTGATCAAGAGTCTTTTCCATAAACGTGATATAAACTGTCTTTGGTATGTACACATAAATATGAGAAAGTACAGGCTGCAGGAGCTCAAATCCATATGGTATGGCACATTAGCAGCTCAAGTTAAACAAAAATAGAGGAGGTTTGTAATTCATAGAATAAAAATCCATCAAAGAATGTTCAGTAGAAGAGTGTCAGAAGTGGCTTAAGAAGTTCTATAGTGTCCTGGAGGCTGGGAAAAGTATATCCAGTCCCAGTGTATGTCTGCCAGCTTTGTGTAGTCTTTTGAAGGTTATTTTCTACTGAAAATTGCTGGCAGCAGAGATTCTGAGTCAATCTATTGGTCTAATTCACGTCACTTTTTTTTTATGTTCTAAAATCACTGAGTATGCCTTTATTAAAAAGTGTGTCAATGTGTGCATAGATAAAGTTAGGCGTCAAAGATTTTACACAAAAAATGTGTTCTTGGAATTGTTAAAAAAGGAGATTGCAAGTATTAAAATGTTGGTAGTATATTTAGTATTTTTCTTTGCTAATTCATTGTTTTATAGATTTAGGATTACCTTGGATTTTTTTGTTATTTATGTTAAGCGTTGCATGATACAACTTGCAATTCATTTTTCTGAAAGCGGGTGATTTTATAATCAACATATAAAATCACACATTTTTTATAAAAATGTGGTGCTTGTTCCTCAGAAAAATAGTACTGCATGCTGCCCTGTGTTTTGTAACCTTTGGTTTATGCAGGAATATGCTGAATTTCAGTATCGGAGGAGGCACAGACAGCGTCGACGTGGAGACATGCACAGTCTGCTGAGTAATACTCCAGACCCTGATGACCCCAGTGAGAGTACATTAGGTATGGACCTCTCTGGGGCTGACTTTTTTCTCTTCCTTCTTCAGAAATTGCTGGTATTGACCACAGTGTTTGTTCTTCTGTGGATACATTTTAAAGAAGTTTCAAATACATTGCTATATTTTCCAGGATACAACGTAAAGGCTTATCTCTGCAGTATTTTTATGTGATCTTAGAAGTGTTGTTGACTTCACTGTGGCTGCTGCTGTTCTTAAAGAGAAGTGCATTGATCTCCCCACTAACAATTCCTCAGCTGTCCAGCTGTTTGCTTTTCTGAAGAAATTGTGAAGGTCACTCGTACATACAGCAGCTCTTCTATGCTAGTGAAAAGAACCAGTTGTGCATAGAGTGTAGAAGCTACAGGCCTGTGGAAGAGAGTCACAAGGCTGTATTCCAAAACTCTACTCAGAAGCTGTATTGGAAAGCCTGACAGAAAGAAGCTGGCCTGAGCTGTGACTTCCAGAGTGCTGCTCTTTGGAGCAGGGCTACAACTGGTAGCGCAGTCCCTTAAGGTCTCTCTGTGACTTGGCTGGCTCAGTTCTGCCAGAACCTTAGCAAAGGTACGGAAATAACTTGAATCCAAATTATACCATGACACTTTCTGCAGAGCTGCCAGTCTGTGTGCTCAGTCTCTTAGCCATGCTGCACAAACTCTCATTGCTGTGTCTCATGAACTAAACACATAGCATGTTCTTTAAAACCAAAAGGAGAAATCCTTTACTGAGGAGAAAGGATCACATGCATCCTTTAATTTAGAAAAAGTAATCAAAATTTGGGTGAGTTTTGGTTCTTCCGTATCACAGATAAAATGCAAAACCATCTTGTTAGTTCAAGGACTATATTTTGACTGAACACTTGGGTATAGTAGTGATGGCCAGTGCACATGGTTAAAGCACATAAGAGAATATTATTTTGTCTCAGTCTATCACATTTTGAGTTTTGGAGTGGAAAATTCTATTTTCCAAAGTCAAAATATTTAAATTTATTTTTATTACAGAGCAGTTTTTTCTGGAAACAGCATCTTACTTCTATTTTTTTGTTGGTTGTTTTAAGAAAACAGCAACGTCAGTAATTGCTGAAATACTCACTAACGACTCTACTCTTAATTGTGCGGCATTGTTACAGTAAAAAATATTATAATGTTAACATTACAGCTGAGGTTTTGCCTTTGAAAGAACAGAGATATGGGCAAACATGGTTAGTAATCCACCTGTAAATGCATCCTGTATTTGTGTCCACAAGCAGTAATTTTCAGGGCTTTCCGTAAATCATGTATATGCCTTAGAAGCACTTTGTCCCTTCTGCCCATGCTCCCCCAGTGGCATAGCCCATCCTTTCACAGAGAAGGGTATTGAGGTCAGAAAGGCACAAATGAACAGGCAGTCACTCCTAAAACAGTGGGACTGGTTTTTCACCACTGTGTAAGAGCTAGTGTGGAAGGAGTGGTTTGGATTATTTCATGCAGAGTGAATAAAGGAATAGAATTACACAACTAGAATCCAAAAGGAAGGAAGAGATTTTGTCAGTAAATAATAGTGGAGGAGGCTTCCTCGCTGGTTATTCAACTGTTTTTGTTTTGATTGCCCAAACAGACACTCAGGAAGGGGGCAGTAGTAGAAGACATGGCACCTCCATGGTGAGTTCAGCTTCTATGGGTATTCTGCACAGCTCTTCACTTCATGACTATACCCCTGTCAGTCGCTCTGAAAACCAGGATTCTCTTCAGGTATCTCCCCTAATCTCTTTTCCATTCTCTCTGCTTTGCTTGCTCTCCTCTTCTCTGCCTTTCTGTGTCATTTTGTCTCTGCAAATTCTCTTAATTCTTCAGTGAGAAAGGGAGAACCTAGAACAACAAATTACACATTCACACCGGTAAGAATTGCTAAACAATCACCAGCATAACAGTAGTCACTTTTTAAATGGTGTTGTCAGCTTTTTTGATAAAAATTTATTCTGATAAAGGACAGGTAGGAAAAATAAATGAATTTCAGATTTGAACCAAAATTACTTTTCATCCAAAATATGTAACAAGGTGCAAGTTTTATTCTGAGAGCAACCTTATGTATTTCCACAGGCTCTGAGTTCTCTGGATGAAGATGACCCAAACATTCTGCTAGCTATTCAGCTGTCGTTACAAGAATCTGGCTTGGCCATAGATGAAGAAACTAGAGACTTTCTAAATAATGAGGCATCTTTAGGAGCAATAGGTACCTCTTTGCCTACAAGATTGGACTCTGCTCCCAGAAGTATAGACAACCCAAGGGGTGCTTTGAGCAGCTCTGAGCTGCTAGAACTCGGTGACAGTCTGATGAGACTGGGTGCAGGCAATGATCCCTTCGCAGCCGATCATCTTCATTCACACCCCTGCAGCGACACAAGAAGTGGATTATACTCAACATCGAGTGATGCTGATTCCAGCAGTCAAGATCCCAATACCAATGAAAATCTACTTGGAAATATTATGGCCTGGTTTCATGACATGAACCCACAGAGTATTGCTCTGATCCCCTCAACGAGTACAGAAACAGATGAGGAGTCACAGCAACCCAGTACTGAAGATGGGTCAGCAGGGCAACCAAATCTTACAGACACAGGGCTGGAGCCTCAGGAAGAGCATGCACTGTTTGAGGATGCACTCAAAAATGAAGGCAGAGGAACCCAAACAGAGGAAAGCACTTCTGAAGAAAACATTATTCCAAGTGAAACGGTATCACAAATTGGTGATGATAACAGGGAGGTAACAAGCACCCTGGATGCTTCAGGAGATAGTTCAAGTCAGACTCCTCAAACCTCAAGTGAATGGACTGAACATGTGCATCTGGTATGAATAAAAACCAGTAAAAGAATGGAGTAAAAGAATGGCAACGACAGATGGTACAGTATGTGGAGTATGCATTATGGAGGCTTTGATCCACATAATTGCAGCTCAGTTGTAACCACTGACGTAACAACGGATATTTAGGAGTTCTCTTGAATTGTAGTTCTTCATAACAATGTGAACCTTTCAAGGAATATCCTTTACATTTAATTAGGTAGTATTTGCCTTTTTGCTCTCAAGAGAAAGGAATAAGTAGGTTGTATTCCACATTCCTAATACAATGCAGCATCTGTTTAGCCTTAGGTTGATGATCCTTAACTTGAAAGTATGGATTAAAGGCTTACACTGATTAGTTTGGTTGGTTTTCCTAAGAAATAGTTTATTCTATTTTTCAAAACTCATTATTTCACTAAAATAACATCTAGCAGTTCATTTGCATTTCGGTTTTGTTTTCCATAACTTTTCCTTAGTCATTTTTCATTTTTGTTAGCAGTGTGAACGGAGGTATTTAATGCTTCTCTGTAGTACTGCTCCAGGAACAAGTTTTAGGGGATATTCTTTCCCTTTAAAATCAAAGATTTTTTCATGTCTATTTACAGTCCAAATGTGCCAAACTGTGAAAAGTTAACTGGCAGTAGCCTAATGAAACAGTGCAGTGTTACTCTATCCAACTAACTAATCCCACAATTCTTAGCAGTGAAAGGAACCACTGGGTAGCATTGCTTCTCTAAATTTAACTGGCATATATTGCCATGGTGACTGCATTTAATTAAATGTAGCCTGTATCTTAAGTTAATAAAACCTAATGCTGCTGTTAAACAGTTATTTTAAATATTAAAATACAGTGAGTTAGCAACAGCTATGCTGTATTTTAAGAGACACTTTAATGGAAGTGCAATCATAGCTCTTTGTTTTCACAATTCTACAAAGCATTTTATGCATTAATAGTGCAATTACTTTTAATGATAACATTTTATAAAAATATAAGAATACTGAATTTTCATATATTAGCCAGTCCCACAATTAAAAGTTCAGATAACACATTCTGCTCAACATGTTATGGTGCCTTTGCCTAACCCAACTGGATAGTTGCCACAGTTAAACAAGTAACTCAAATTCAGTGTCTGTTCTGGAGTAACTATGCTATTAATTGCGAAGACCTCCATAAAACCACCCATGGCCTTGCCTTTACAGTAAATAACTAAACGTTCAGTCAGTGTTTTTGCATATACAAAACACTACTAGGTATTTGTTCAATTGCACAATATTCATTTGCTGTGTGATTACTGTTTAGTGTAAGAAAAAAAATTGAGAAAAAAAAAAAACAAACCACAAAAAAACCTTTTCCTAGTTGTTGTAACGTGAAAAACAAAAATACTGGTTTTAGATCTGCTTAAAAGCATCAATCTACAGTTAGTGAGATACAATGGTACAGTATGTAATTACAACTAGAATAAGTTGTTAAAATGGCTGTTTTAATTACATATAATCAAAACTTTTCATAACATGAGCAAATTACATACACTCCATTTTAAGTTTTGCTTAACTGTTACCAGAGATTTGTTGATATGATATACAAGTTTATTACTACTGAGTGTGTATAGGCAAGTGTCATGATAGCAAAGTTTATGTGTTGATTACTGTGAGTTCAAGTGAGTGTTTTGGTAACTAATTCATGCAAATCCAGCTTTGGAACCTTGCAGTTACAAGGTTCATATTAGTAAAAAATGAAATAAGAATATTTTATCCCTACCCCATAAAAACCTTGTCCATTTTTCAAGCATCTGTAGAGAGAATGAATTAGAATAGTCTAAATAATTTTCCAACTTCTCCTCTCACCACCCTGCTGCTGACATAATATTGAGCCTTTGAAAAATACCTATAGGTATAAAGTCCTTCAGCTGAAACGGTCCTTCATAAACTGTCATCATGAATTGGTCTGAAAGGTGTTTAACTCACGTAGCTTCCTTGAATGGTAATTTCTGAATAGAAAGATTCTCACAAAAAGATTGTGTATTGCATTGAAATGTCTTGCAAAGTTGCAGTAAGATATGTAAGAGTGCTCTCTGTGAAGATAGTAAAGTTTGTGGGTTCTGGTTTTTTGTAATTTGGTTAGGTTGTGCAGTATATCCATTGTTTCCGTGTTACTCTTATGAGCATGAAATTAGCCTATTAAATTTGTATTTTCTTGGTACTTATTTTAACACCATAGTCATTGACTTTACAATTCAAAAATAAAAGTTTGGCAAGACTATTTTGTAAACCTGTTAATTTTATAATGTAAAAAAAATTATTCTAACCTTGAATTGTTATTTGCACTTTCATAGTCTATACTTGATACATTCCCACTTTATATACAAGTAGGATACTACAACCATGTAGATGTTTGGCCAAATGAATGCTGTTAATAATATGTAAAATTCTTTGATTAAACATTTATTACTTAAACTAATTCCGTTCTGTCTCATTATATCTTAGACTTATTGTAGCAGATCCTTGAGACTGCTGACAGACATTTTTAGGATATGTTCAGTTCCATGCCAGATTAGTTGGACATTATGTAACAAGTTGAATGTTTTGATTTGTAAAAATATGGTACCATCATTAAGTTTTGAAAACAAAATCTAGAACAGAATTTGTCTTAATTGCTAACGTCGTTTTGTGCACTTGCTCTTTGTATAGTAATGCCTTGTCACTATAAATAGTGGTGCTAAGGCTGGGGGGACTAATTCTTGTGAAAATTCTGTTAATTAGTGTTACTTAAGTGCCACTTAATATCCACTCTCTATTGTTACCAGGAAATTCCAGGTAGCCTCTGTTACATTAATAGCACTAAACAATTTCGTTCATTGTTAGAGTAACGTCATCAACTTCTTCCACCAAGCAAGCCAAGATCATGGAATTCGCAGACTGGTTTGGGTTGGAACGGACCTTAAAGACCATATTGTTCCAATCCCCTGCCGTGCATAGGGACACCTTTCACTAGACCAAGCTCCTCAGAGCTCCATCCAGTCTGGCCTTGAACACTTCCAGGGATGGAGCATTCCCAGCTTCTCTGGGTAACCTGTTCCAGTGCCTCAACACCCTCACAGAAGGCATCCCACTGTAATACTCAGGGAGGCTGGTAAGAATGGAAGTCAAACATGCACATAATGGTAGTTTCTTTACAAGTAATTGCCTGGCTCAAGAGACAGCTTTAACATGCTTTAAAGTTATCTCTGCTATTGCTTTACCTACCCATGTCCCTCATGAGGGCCAAAAACCAAAGACCTCACAAAACTGGGGCTTAATTCTTGGCTTTTCCACAAGCTTGAATGAATAATTAAGACCCAGGAGCTGCAACGACAGATGTGTGCTACTTAGCAAGGAATAACTCTGCAAGAGTTAGAATACTTTCTTGAGTTAAATAATAACTTGAATAAAAAACCACAAACAGTAAAGCTCAAGCTTTAAGAAACTTAATCTGAGGTGATACTTTAAGGTAATTCAAAAACAGTTTAGCTAACTATTTTTATGTTGTCAAAAAGAGTTTTAGATCAGTATTTCTTGACAAGTGTGGTTCTGTCATTTCAATGGAACCACAGTAAAATGACACCTTGAGAATTGCAAGAATAGCATCAGTTCTCAAGAATAGCATCAGTTGTGGCTCTGGGAATTAAGAGAATAAAATCTGCTTTTCTCACAAGAGAGCTGTTAGGTACAGAACCTTAGAACAGAACCATGTGGAAATGCAGAGTACACCAGTCCATCAGATTCAAACCCAATTTCATGCATTTACAACACAAATATTTTTGGAGAAGCACTCCAGGTGCATCCTCTACAGCTGACTGGAACAGTGACACATAGATAATAAGAATAAAGGATTCTTCAGCTGTGAGCCAGCTGACTGTAAGATAGCAGTAAGAAGCTAGGAGGAAGCAATGCACTTAAATCCACTGCAGAACAATTCAACTACTCAAGCAGGAAATGTGCAGTGTGTGTGGATGTGCATCACTTCCAATAAAAAACACTCTCACCGAGAGTTCCCAAGAAGAAAGAGTTCTGCACTGACAGCCAATGTGTCTCTAACATAGTCCCCCTCCACAGTAGAGCCAACATTTTATTTTCTCCAGTTCTTTGTGGAGTCTACATTGGAAGTTTCACGGAGCAGGAGTGGGCTCTGATGACTCCAAAGGGCAGTCCTTTCTCTTATTGGGGTAAAAATAGAAAAGTGAAAATACACATTATTGGAAGAAAACATTTACTCTACAACTTTAGCTGAGCTTACACTGTGCAAAATGCCTCAGCTACATCAGGCACTTCCAATCAGGCCACAGACTGAGTCAACCCACTTCATCTTCAAAGAGAGGCTAGTTCTGTTAAGGAGAATCAGGAAACTGGAGAGGATGCTCAAAATTTAGAATTGACATTGTAAGGCTTGGGCTCCTCTAGAGAGAGGGGTACTTTTAGGAAGTCCTGAGCCCCACCTCTCCTTCTACCCATAGCTACCAAGTATTCAGCATCTTTCAAATCAGGACATTTCAGCTACTGCCTAACTTGAATAAAACACATGCTGGGTTTAATTTTTGACAAAATATCCTAACCACTGCTCTATGTGTTACCTTCCAGGTGAGGTAGGGGGTGATCAGACAGCACTGATAGCAAGCCCTGCCACTCTCTGGTCTTACACAAGGCCAACAGAATAATCATATCAAGGTGTCATTTTACTGTGGTTCCATTGAAATGACAGAACCACACTTGTCAAGAAATACTGATATAAAACTCTTTTTGACAATGTAAAAATGGTTGTCTACACTGTTTTTGAGTTACGTTAGAGTATCCCCTCAGATTAGGTTTCTAAAAGCTTGAGCTTTACTGGTTTGGGGTTTTTTACTCAAGTTATTATTAAAAAGCAGAATAATCACAGTGGATAAGTTATAAACAATACACAGTAGCAAATTATACACATATATTAAACCACACACATTCTATATTTGTGACAGAAAAGACCTTGCACATGGTTTCAGAAAGACCAAAGGGTTAGAAGCCAGGAGGCAGGAAGATGGTAGAAAGGCTATAACAAAACTGGAGTTGAAGAAACCAACTATTGCCAATTTTAATTGTTATCCATTAACAATGTAACTCATAAAAATTCACAAAATAGAAACCTTCCCAAAGTATTAGATACTTATCTGCTCAGAAATGGACATTGTCACTCATTTCTAGCCCATTTCTACACAGACTAGTGAGGCTATGCCAATGTGATGGCAGTGAAAGGGCCCCAGCAATGGAGGACTGCTGAGGTGGGTGGTTGGGAACAAAAGCTGGCAGAAGCTGCAAAAAAAAGGGGTGGGAAGAGTTTAAGGGCTCAGTGAGATCACTGATTTGCAAGATAAAACTATAGAGGGATGCATTAAAGAAGCAGAAAAAAAAAAAAATTGCACCCAGTAAGTATAAACAGCTTGAAAAAAGATGAAGGTAAATCAGGATTTAAATCAAAATTGAGGAATAAATTTGGCACTCAAGCAAGTCAAAGCTGGTGTGAAAGAGAGGTATTCAAGAGGTTAAACATAGCTGTCCATGAGCCAGGACCAACCCAGGCACACCCTGCATCCACGACACCCTGCATGCATGGAACAACTGGAAATAGATCCCTGCAAATTACAGCTATTCGTGTCCACTGAGGACAAGACAAAAATCAATTTCATTTGTACCAAAGAAGGTTGAAATAAACCCTAAGGATGGAAACTGAGTATGAGAACTAAGAGACTGCAAATCCTCATGCATTAAAGGGCATTTCTTTCATAACATCAGGCCAGGGGCCATGTGAGCAGCAGAAGGTGAGGAACCACTGTTAAGAGTCATAGTTCCTACATTTGGCTCTCAAAGCTTCACATATTCATTCCCTGGCCTTTTAAACTACTTGATACATGACTGAGGGCCCATGCAAGAGAGGCAGTTCATCAAATTATAGAGTGGTTTGTGTTTGAAGGGGACCTTGAGGATCATCTAGTTCCAACCCCCGGTGCCATGGGCAGGGTCTCCTTCCATTAGACCTGATTGCTCAGAGCCCCATCCAACCTGACCTTGAACTCTCCCAGGAATGGGGCATCCACAACTTCTCTGAGCAGGCTATTCCAATGCCTCACCACCTTCAAAACACAGGACTTTTCCCAAATATCTAAATGAAGCCAAAACCAGCATATGTTCCACCAACACTTTCTCCTGAATCAGGATGGCCACTGGATTCCATCTCCTGTCCTCTGATTTTCTGCTGAGCAGGAAGAATGACAGCTGTAAATCCCTGGATAACAGCACCTGGAATCCCCCTGCAAACAGGAATGGAACCAGAGGCAGCATCTGCTGCATAGAATCACAGAATGGTTAGGGTTGGAAGCTATCATAAAGACCATCTAGTCCCAGCCCCCTGCCATGAGAAGGGACACCTTTCACTAGACCAGGTTGCTCAAGGCCTTATCCAGCATGGTTTTGAACACCACCAGGATTGGGGCATCCATAACCTCCCTGGGCACCCTGTTTCAGTACTTTACCACACTCACAGCAGAGAATTTCTTCCTAATATTTAATCTAAATTTTCCATCTTTCAATTTGTACCCATTTCTCCCGTCCTGTTACTCCAGTTGCTGATGAAGACTCCCTCTCTGGCTTCTCTGTAGGGGCCCCTCCACATACTGGAAGGTGCTGCGAGGTCTCCACACACCCTTCTCTTGTCCAGGCTGAGCAGTCCCACCTGTATCCATCGGGCCTCCCCGCCGACTGACGGGACACCGCTCTCTGTGCCACGGTTCGGCCGAGGCGACAGCAGCGCCCGGTGAGGGCCGAGACCCGTTTCTCGCCGGCACCGGGGCTCGACGGCCGCCAGCAGAGGGCAGGGCCGGGCCGACGCTCCCGGCCC
>VZRN01005751.1:2477748-2548393 GCA_013397935.1 Dasyornis broadbenti | reverse complement strand
CCGAGCTCCCGCCGCTCGCTGCCGGGCCCGCGGGCCCCGCGCCGGGCTCAGGATGCCGCTGGGGCTGAAGCCCACCTGCAGCGTGTGCCGCAGCACGTCCTCCTCCATGTGGAAGAAGGGCGGGCAGGGCGAGATCCTGTGCAACAACTGCACGGCCCGCTCGGCGCCGCCTCCCCCAGCCGCCTTCGCCACCACCTCGGCCTCCGCCCAGCACAGCAACGGCGGCGGCGGCGGCGGCGGCGGCGCGGGGAAGCAGGTGAGGAGGCCGAGGGTGAGGGTGATGCAGCCGGCGGGACCGGGACCGGGACCGGGGCCGGGGCTGGGACCGGGGCCGGGGCTGGAGCCGGAGTGTTGGGGCCGTCCCGCCAGTGTTCATCCCGCCATTCCCTACAGAGCAAGCAGGAGATCCACCGCCGCTCGGCGCGCCTCAGGAACACCAAGTACAAGTCCGCGCCCGCCGCGGAGAAGAAGGTTTCCACGAAGGGCAAGGGCAGGAGGCACATCTTCAAGCTGAAAAACGTAAGGCGGAGCGTGGCAGAGCGCGGGGGCCTCGGGTGGGTCGGGAGCCTGTGCCTGGCTGCGGCGGACACGGAGCCCGCGGGAGGAGTGGGAATAGAGACCGATGATGGGAGTTCAGCACTCGCTTCTCCACATAAAACCCTGGGGATGAAAACGTTAACTCCGTGCTTTTGAGCTTTAAAGTAAAAATGTGTGCTAGTTTCTTAGAGGATAACGTATCTGGGTGTTGTCTATAAGGAAAAACAATTTCTGGAATTTTATGGTTGATTTGTTTTAATGCTCTTGATTTTCTGTTTCTATGTTCTTTTCTTAGCCTATCAAGGCTCCTGAGTCCGTATCCACTATAATTACAGCAGAATCAATCTTTTATAAGGTATGGTTTATGCAAATCTATTTGCAGAAAAGATCATCCTGTTTCTTTTTCCAATTTCCAGTGTTATCATGAACAGCGAAAGTACTAGGGATATAGTCACAGGAACTGTTCTTCCTTGTCTAACAGTTGTGTAGGATATTGGTTTGCTATAGTTATTGCTGTAAAGTCTTGCAAGGTAGTTTACATAAGTGGTTTAAATAGTTACCACTGTCATATGTTTTTTTCTTCTGAGATAAAATGCATCTCATTTTTTTTAGTAATTATTGCAGTCATCATTTTAAAACTTAACTTTCACCATGTAGAAGTCAAGCAAAAGTAACTGGAGATGATTATTTAGATTTGTGTGATGTTTCCTACATTAGGCACAGAACATACTGCCCATAGAGGGGGTGGCTTGTAGTGGCCCAACATCTTGGTTGGCTCCCATTTCAGAGCTGGTGTAAGCTGTCTCAGACACCCTGGGAGCAAGGGTTGCACTTACAGAGAAGCAGAAGGGAGCCTTCTCACACTGATGCTTGAGAGCAGCTGTACCAGCATGCCAACGTGTTAGTGTTTTCAAGTTCAGAAATTTGCTTTTGTTTCCCAGCAGTACAAGCAAACAAAATGTTTTTCCCCCCTCTACTCCCTCCCCAGAAAATGTCAGGTAGTGGGAGACTGCAGAGGCAGTGGTGGGCTGAGATTCCATATACTCTCTAGGGGCCTGATGCTTCACACCTGGCATCCCAGATGAATCTCTTTTTTGCTGTTGACCAGTTCAGAAAAGAATTAACTGTCTTGTGTATTTGTTTTTACCAGAACTTCCTAAGAGTTACGTCAAAACTTCTATTTAACCTCCTTATGCAAAATGTTGCCACTTTGATACTTTGCAGTTGTGAATGGGATTGTTTGGGGGATTTTGTGTTCCTTTTATCTCTCTTAAAAACAAAGCCCTCCTGGATGATTCTTAACTAACTGATCTTGCGAGTGCAGGTGCTGTGGTGTGTGACACCACTGCAGCTTGGAATGAGGCGCCTCTGCTGCACGGCCTCACACTTCATAGAGCACCATGGAAAGCGGCAGGAGGTGGATCTGTGTTTTGGGATTAAAACCTTTGCATTAAAATGAGTGAAATCCTGCATACACAGGAAGCTAGAAGGTGGTGTTGCACTCCCCTCTCTGCTGCGTGGTCAGGAGTCATAGCCTCAGACTCCTGACACTGGGGAACTGCACAAGCAGTGCTCATGACTGGCTGGGTGAAACACCTTCCTTTCTTTCTTTCTTATGCCACCATTCTTTTGCATGTGTCTGGATTGAAGCTGCATTTCAAGACTGATATAATTTAGGATAATTTAGGGTACTGATACTTAAGATATGAATCAGAATATGAGTGAAGCTGACAAAATCAGATTGTTTGATTTCAGTGTAATTTGTTTGTCTTCTAGGGTGTGTACTATCAAATTGGAGATGTTGTTTCGGTGGTTGATGAGCAGGATGGAAGAACATACTACGCTCAGATCCGTGGGTTTATTCAGGACCAGTACTGTGAAAAGAGCGCTGCACTAACCTGGCTCATTCCTACACAAGCCAGCCCCAAAGACTGTTTTGACCCAGCATCCTATATCATAGGTAATCTCTAAGCCTTCACTTTATACAACTACTTGCATGTGTCTACACTAATGCAGAGTTGTATTTTTTAAATGAACATTTTAGCTTGTCAAGGTATTTTATGCAAGTTCCACATTTTAGACCCTAATCCTGTAAACATCTCATTTACTGGAATAACACTTTTTATTTATCTTGTGTACATAATACAATTACCACTACTGCAGTGTGTGATTATCTCATACTGTGATTATCTGAGTGTTTGTGGGCACAGTTACAGTTGTGCAACTTTAAAGATCAAATTATTTCTCTGTAGATAGGTTTAAACTGTAGTAACTTCGATCCTGATATACCAGTCCAAGTTGTTTCTTTTATAGTGACCTGAATTACCTGATTTTTATCCTGGGTAATCAAAATACACAGCATGAAAGCAGTGGCCTAGAGACTGTTCTGCTACTGATGATAAAATTAGTAATTCAGAGCAGTCATTTTGACAGACAGGACACAAATAGAATATATTTAAAGTACATTAGCTACAGTGCTTCACTCAAATAACCAGAATGCTTCAAATTGGATTGGGGGCAAGATCAGCCCAGCAAAACTAAAGGTAGAGGTTTCTTGCCTATTACTTAAGGCTACTTTCCTAGGAAAGTCATTGATTGCAAAGACAAAGTCTCTAACGGAACGTTGGCTTTTGTTGCGTATTTTTATGCAGTATACTCAATTTTATGCCTTTAAGTTTTGTCCTTGAAGATTTATTTTTTTCCCTAGGACCAGAAGAAGATCTTCCAAGGAAAATGGAATATTTGGAATTTGTTTGTCATGCACCTTCGGAATATTTCAAATCTCGATCATCTCCCTTCCCTACTGTTCCTACAAGGCCAGAGAAGGGCTATATATGGACTCATGTGGGACCTACTCCTGCAATATCCATTAAAGAAACTGTTGCAAATAATTTATAATTTTTTTAAGGAATACTTTGGACTAGTTGTTTTGGATGTATCCTCCAGTTTGTAAACCCCATACAAGAAGTTTCAAAAATCATAAAATGTGCCAGTTTACTTTATAGATTATGGTATTTATTTGTTTTAAATATATCAGATCTCTGAAGTGGAAGTTTTCATTCCAGTTGATGCATCATTTCAGTGCTCTGTTTTTCAGACGTTATTGCTCATCTTGGGACAAACTCACAAGTTGCATGTAATCTTTGACTTCTGAAAGTTGCCTTTAGTGTTCATTCGTACTTTTAAAATTATTTTCTAGAAGAGGAGTTAAAAGACATAATCATCCAGCACTTTATATAATTGCTTAGTTTAGTTAACTGTGACTGCCATTTTTATTTACTTCTTAAATAATTTAAGACTAGCTTCACATAAACACTAAAATGGTCACTGATGCAGTTAACAGTTTCATGACACTTGGAGTGGAGTGATCTACCTAGATTTCTACAGACTGAAACCTCATTTGCAAGGAGGGACTCTGTTTAACAGTCACCTTTTAAGGAAATTTTGTTCATCTGAATCTGAAGTGTGGGCCTATGTATTTAGCTTTCTGTTAAACTTTATTTATATAAGGGCATAAATTTCCTGGAAAATTGGATGCAAATTTAAAAATCAATTATATATGTCATCCTGGCATCCTCATGGCAGAAATGTTTCTGCATTTCCCGAGCAAGCCAACGACTTATTTGAGTTTCAGATTGTTAATATTTGTGTGCCTCTTAGTGTGGTCTCTTAAAATTGATTTTAAATTGTTTTTCAGTCTTTGCAATTAATGATGGTAAGAAAAAAAATGGTCAAGCAATTCAAATGAAAAAAAATTGGTAAGGGAAATAAAAACTAATTTTATGTATTGACAGTCTCGGCATAACAAGGAAAATATTTAAGTAGCAGAATGGGAGTAATGCCACATACTAAAATACCAGTGAAGTTCTCTGCCCTAAAGTTTCTACAAGCCAGCCAGCTCCAAACACTGTGAGATGTGCTTGTATTTCCAGGGCTGAATTTCCAAGGTGTAGTGGTTCCTGCTGTCTGTGAAGGATAAGAGCTGTAAGTGGCCTTAAATTTAAATGTACAGATCTTTTTAGCTTTTTTTTGTATGAACATCTGTGACCATAGCACCCGGAAGCCCCAAATCACCTTTAAGATATTGTATGAAAATAGGCTTATGTTTTAACTTTATGAAAGGCTGTGATTTAAGACGTAACATATTTGAAAGTTTCGGGTATTGACAACTTTTAATACAGTAGGGCCTGTGAGAGCAGGAACCAGATATATTTGTTTTGGCCTGCAGCCTTTGTTCTGCTGTCTTCAAATACAAGGAAGAACAGTCAGCCTTAAAGGAGTAGATGCTAAAGTTTAGGATACTGTCAATAATCCAAAATGCTCACAAATTAGCAGCAGATTGCTAATACAGAGTTAAATCTTAATCCTCAGTTGTTTACTAAAATGAGATGTGTGCCCATGTTCAGTGTGTTGCAGTAGTTAATTCCAAGGTGACCTCACTTCTCTCTGTTCTCTCCTTTCAAGTCCTCTGGTTTTCTTTTTTCTGATTTCTTTATTAACCATTACAAGAAAATAAAAATAACAAGTCTTATATTTGCAGTCACCAGAGTGACTCCCGTGACTTAAATGTTTTTCCTTCCTTTCTCTGCAGTCCCCAAGGTTTTCTCTTGGGATCACTGTGAAGTCCCTGTGCTGCATTGGCATAATCCCTGGACCTCTGCTCTTCTGTGGGCTGTTTTGCCTTATCTGAATTATCAAGGTTGGAAAAGATCTTTATGGACATTGAGTCCAACGAAGCTTAGCTGCTTTCCTTGTCAAATCCTCACAAGGAGAAACAAGGAGGAAAACAATATTTGCATTGTTTTGCTTTTTTGAGTTCCTACAAGTTACACCAAATTAAAAGTACTTGCTTGCCATTTGCCTTATTTGTCAGTAAATTTTAATATAAAAGGGACAATTCATTTTTCATCAGCATACATATTTGCAAAATTTAGTGCTGCTGGTGATTCAAATATTATTCTTCCAACTACTGTCTAAACAGACAAAAAATATCTTTTTTCAGAGAACTATGGAACAACTTTGCTTAGTAAATACTAAGTATTTTTATTTTAGTTTTTATTATACTGGGAAATGTTAAAAAATAATCCAAATGAGCAAGAATTCTGATGTTAAGGTCTCAAAACAGAGTGGATATGCCGTCAATGACTGTTACTAAAGTGTT
Organism: Dasyornis broadbenti; assembly: GCA_013397935.1. Taxonomy (NCBI): domain Eukaryota; kingdom Metazoa; phylum Chordata; class Aves; order Passeriformes; family Dasyornithidae; genus Dasyornis; species Dasyornis broadbenti. Next base: position 2,542,695 of record VZRN01005751.1, on the reverse strand, counting down.
ACAACTTTATTTATAGGTATCTGAAAGGTTGCACTGTCTTGTGTTTCTTGTGTTCAGAACATCACCCAGTAACACAGGGAAAATTACTGATTCTCCAGCCAGCTTCTTGTGGATGGACATAGCTGAAGAATGGGACCTCCACGAGCAATGTCTCTCTGGAAATTCCTCATGTCTCTCATATTAGGAAAATGAAGGACAAAAGGAAGACCTGCAAAATGGACTCAACAGCAGAAGGGATATCAGAGGATCCCATGGGGACAGGCTTTGATGCCCTTTAACTGAGGGAGCTCAGCTCACCCATTTCTGTTTTCTAGCTTGGTAATCCCCCCATGCCAAAATGTAGGTAGGTTTCACACTTGCATCAGTGGACTGGTAGTGGATACACTACTACTGAATTTATGGCTTTGTGTTAAGCTTCAAACCTTTGTGAACAGCCAACAGTCATTTTCATTAAGGCATTTTAGTTCTAAAGATGGAACATGTAGCCAAGAGCTGAAAGCCACAGAGCATATATAATATACTGAGTAACACATAGAACATGTGGCCTGTGCCCCGAGGCACACATTGCAGGAAGCTTGTGGGAGGACACCTGTATTTTACTAAAACAGTACGTACTGGAGAAGAGTTTGCATTTGGGCAGTGACTGTTGGGAGTAGATTGCTGCTCTCTGGGAAAACGTGATGCAAACACAATGGATAAATAAATGCATGGCTCCTTGGGCTCCTAAAATGAGGCTGGGGTTCTTCTCTTGCTGCTGTGGTGTGCCACATGACAATCATCTCAGTCATCCTGGCAGAGTCTGGATGCACGCAAGCCCACGAAGCTGGCCCCTATACCTTGGTATCCAAGCCAATCCGATAGCTTTGCTTTGTTGTAATGCAGCCTTCAACTTTAAAATGAGTATTACACAAGAAGCAAAGAGTACATTCATTGTGGTTGGTAGTATACTGCATATTATGATTATTAAAGGTCTTAAATGGTCTTACAGAACTGAGAACAAAAGTATTAATAGATGTAGTATTGAAGTTTCAACTGGTCTTTACAGTTACTGAATTAGAAAGACAAATACAGTTTTATTCTATTTTCACACAGATAGAATTGGTACATCTGTTAGATAGGAGAGTACATCCCTCCAAAATTGTGAAAGATGAGCATTATGTTCCCAAGCAGAAATACTTTTACAGTAGTTCATAGTTGTTAATAGTTCTTTTTGTGTGCTCTCTACTGCAGAGTCTTATGACTGTTGACAACAGAATTTTGTATTTGGCAATTGTTTCTCTTTCACCCACATAGTCACGCTTACCTTCAGGAAGATTCCATTGGGTTTTTTTTACTAAGCTCTTCAAGTTGGTGATTTGTTATTCTTGAATTTGGCTTACAGCTTCAGTGAGGTTATTTTTCTTTTCTAGTTTGGTAGCCTCAGTCACAAGAGCATTTTCATGGACAACATATCCAGGTGATTCATGCATCTTTATGAAATGTTCAAGTGCTTCTGATGTCTGTTTAATGAAACAGAAGTATTACTGGAATCTAGTTTTGATAGAAAAGTTGTTTTAACCTGAAAATATCAATATTATCCTGTGCTGGGCATTTAGACTCAAAACAATAAACCCAGGCATCTCCTTACATATGGCAATTTGGGCTCCTGCGAAATCTTCTGAACTCCTTCATTTAGGGAGAACAGCGCAGGAGCGTTCCTCTTTTCTCAGCAGTCTAGGGGCAAAGTTGCTTTCAGTAGTTCCACCTGTCTTCCTACAGTCCATTTGTGTCCATGGTCCTTGTGTCCACTTCTTTGCTGAAGATCATCACACCTCTCTGCCTTCATCAGTGTAATGTACCTTGTTAACTGGCTCTGTCAACTGATCCAGCTTCAAAACACACTTTTTTTTTAACAGAAATCTTCCTCTAGGGGGCTTAAGTACTTATTTTTGTCTTCAGAAGGTCAAACCTTTGATAATCCCTTCCAGTGTATGTAGTATCCTACACAACTGATGTTCCTTTTCTTTGCAATTAGGTTACTTTTGTATAAAATTACATTGTAAGGCTGCTTGTGGCAGTGAATCTGAATTATGTAAGCAGAATTTGGGAACCTCTTCTCTCCCAAGGCTAGATTTCAGTAGCCCATTAAGCATTAAAGAGTAACCTGTCCTTTTAATCGGCGTGCCCTTCTCAAGTGTCTGTTTACCAAATTGTGGGAATGCACATAACAGAATTTTCCAGTTACCTCTCAAAGAGTTTCTTAGAGCATTCTTAGGGCTCTTTTTCTAAACTGTGTCATAACAAACCACTGCTAGGCAAGGTAAAAGATGTGTCTCTTCATGAAAAGCTGATTGCAAACTGTGGAGGAAATGGAAGTAGCTTCAGCATTTATTGTTGGCCAAAACAAAACCAAAAACAAGCACTTCATGCCTGCAGCGTTTGCAGAGCCTGACTATGGTTTAATTGCTCCCTTGGTGAGATAAGTGGAAATGTATGTTGAAATGTAACATATCCATATAAGGCTATACATAGAAACAAATACGGTGGGATAGTGACAGGGACACACATTGCAATGTACTTCCTTGGTAGGCTTTTTAGCCAAGCTTAACTTGGCAGCTCCTGAATAAGCTGAGACCATCACAAGGGAAACTGAAACATCCACCTCAGCTTTTAGTGACCAACAATACTTTTGACACAAAGGTCAAAAGTAGAAAAAAGTAAAAATGTCTCTTCTAGAAAATTATTGGAAAGTCAGTGCAAGATGTGGGGAAAATCTGTTTAAAAAATCTCTTAACAATTTGTTTTACACATTCACATTCCTGCCATAAAAGAGTGGCATGTGTGATAGGCTGTTTGTTTCTGACTTCCCCAGTTCTGCTGTACTCTCTGATGCAATAGGATGTAAACAGCATGTAATGTTTAACAGCACACTTGGAGGAACAGCAAGGGGTTTTTTTGAAGAATGCTGTCTGAAGTCTCAGTTTCTTCTCTAATAATTTCTAACATTCAAATTCCTCCTAACAACAGGCTGGTGTTTCATGGGGGATCATCACTGAAGAGTAATGAGCATTAGACCCTATCACATGATTTTTTTCTTTTATCTAACAAGACATTTCATCTGCCAAGTACAGTCAAGTTTTGTGAATGTCTTCTGTAGTGTTTTATTACCACCCTTTGTTTTTTACAGGCCTGAAAAGCTTACTCATCAGGGTTTTGTTGCTGTTGGTGTTGTTTCACTAAGTCTCTGTCAAGAACAGATGAATATGTTGAACACCACAGTCTCTCTCCACAGCACCAGTGTTACACACCTGCAGCACCAGGGCTCAGGCTCTGGGCTGTCCAATACAAGACGTGGACAAATTGAACAAGTCCAGCAAAAGGCCTCAGCAATCATTAAGAGACTGGAAATGAAAGGAGTCATCTGAAATACAAGGAGAGGGTGAGAGCTGGGACTGTTCAGCATGCAATAGAGATGATTTGGTGGGGGAGGGAAACTTCCTGATGTGTCTAAATACTGGATAAAAGTATTTATCAAAAGTATAGGGTTCCACAGTGAGACAATCCTCCTACTGAGCCCCTATAGCAGCATTCTGTTAATTTTACTGCTCTAGTTTTCTCTCACCAAACCTAAATAGTGGAGCAAACGGAATTAATTCTGCAAATACTTTAAAAAAAAGAGTCAAAGCAAAAAAAGTTCCCATACAATGCTGTCAATTGAGTAGACATTACAGATCTCAAAGGGTTTTTAATACTTGATGTATGAAAACGCTATCCAGTGATTACAGGCACACAAATAATCTGAATGGAAGCCCAGAAGCCAAAAATAAATGCTTCTTCAGAAAGCACTCAGCATGCATATACAAAAAGTTGTATAAAATGTTTGAGAGATGTACATGTTTAGAGAGAGTTCATGAATATACAAAAACATTTTGCCAGCTACAAAAGTTCAGCAAAATTTGGATATGACCTGATTCAGTACTTTCAGTATTCTGCTTAAAATACACAGTCCATAATAGATTGTAATGTGCACAACTATAGCACGAGCTTTGAAGACTTTAAATGTATCAACATGAGGAGTTGCCATATAACTTCATGCTTGGGATAAACTTGAAATTAAATAATTATGTTTTGTTTCCTTATTTTTAATGTTTAGAAAACCTACCTGCTGCAAATTCTCACTCCCCCCAAGACTCCTACAAATGACATTATTTGCAAAGACAACTCCTAAGGAACTCCAGGAAATAAAAGTTCCCTGATGAGGAGGCCCTGATATTTACTTTCCCTGCCATGTGCAATGTCTTTGAATGTTAATGGGTACTGTGAGCAAGACCTTCACAAGCAGTGAACTTTCAGCCTCTGATTCCTGCTACAGGAAGAAAACAACCTGAAAAAAGATAACATTAGAAAAAGATAACATCACAAACAGCTGTTCAATAGAATTCCTTGCACAAGAGCATATATAGTGTATGTGACCTCTGACATATCCTAAGCAGAAAATGGGGACTGAGGCATTATTTATTTTTCACAGAATCAGCTGTTGTGGGATGGCAGTTTGTCAATTGCTTTTCTAGCCTAATTCCTCCAGCTATTTATGATATTACATGTATCCAAAGAACCTGTCTATAATATTATTAATGAGAACATTTTCAGCTCTAGAAAGCTGAAAAACACATGGAGATCTCTAAAGAGTTAATTTGGTCTGTGATCCATCCTGACAGCCACAGTGACAGCAGGGATTCAAGTTGCCTCCCTCTGCTGGAATCAAATAGGAAGGGACTGAATGCTCAGGCTCCCACGGTCTGACAAAGGCACAGATGGTGTCTAAACACAGGCACCACACTGATGAAGCAATTGGATCATTAGGATAAATTCAATATAGCTAAAAAAAAATGTTATGCACACATTTGTGTGTATCCAAAATACCCACTTTTTTATACGTCACCTTGAAACTGAACTTTTTAAGTGACCTTCTTTGTAACAATATACTTGATCTGTTGTTAAACTTTGTTTTTCATCTTGGAAGAGAACACAAGAAGTCTATCTTGCTTCATGTTTTGAAACATCACTACCAGCTATCATCACCACATCTTTGGTAAAATGTTTTACTGTTTTGCCTATGCTGCCACTATTGGATCTTTCACAAACAGCTGCGAGTGCATTTATAATTTTCCCTCAAGTGCGCAGATTATTAATATCAAGACAATAAAATCAGGAAACATTTTAGCCTGAAATACTAGAGAGCACTATTTTGTGGTTCACAAAACCAAAGATTTCCACAGGGAAGAAAAGCAGTTTAAGTACAGAGAAGCACAGAGTAGAAGTACAGAGAAGAACATGGAAAAAAATTGGATGTGACAAGTAATAATATCCTCAGTTATGCAGTCCCAATCAGAATAGAACCCCTGATCATGCTGGTTTGAACTACTGACATTTCCTAAACTCTGGAAAAATTATATTTTGAATTTTTTTGTTTGTTGACATTTTCTTGTTAGTCGGAACTAAGAAGAACCCTCTTCAAAATCACATTACACATTTATTTAATTATCTCAGTAGGTTGTTACTGTAGCATATTCTCTCTTTGGAGAGTCAGAACAATATCTTGTTTATAACACTTTGAATTTCAATTACAATCTGCAGAGAAAGAAACTTGGTCTTGAAAAACAAGAACTGTTCTTCATAAAACACAGTCAAGAAGTTTCTCTGCATTTTGTTACAGTGCCCAAATTATAAAATCAGCTGTTGTTGCAAGAGTCGGACCACCTGAGTCACAAGACTGAAAATCTGCAGAGATAAAACTGTACAAGTGCTTCAATGCTGAGAACATATGCTGCTTACAAAATAATGAGGAAAGCATGAAAATCTGAGATCAGTGTTACTGATACCTGCTTTTTCATTTCTGTAAGGCAGTTTTTAATTTTTCAGCTGTTAACTGGAAAGGGTGACCTTCTTTCATCAGTCACCTACAGAAGAAAAAAAATATCAGCAAGAATAAAAAGACTGAATTTTCAAAGAGGGAACTAATGTTACACAACTTATGTGGCAGATACATCTTGTGGTGCTTGAGGGGAAACATTTGCAAACCAAATTTACTTGTAGTATGACAGACTCAGAGCTGACAAATGTCAGTGCAGAACAGTGTCTGCACAGAATGAGTGCAATCCTACACATCTGATGACACCACCCTCCTGCCACTCTGCAGTCTGAGAAGATGATGGGCTGTCTCAGAAAGCACTGCACAGGTTCCATCTCTTCCCTTGGCCTCTGTTTGCACTCACAGGTTTTTTTTTGATTGTTCCCTGTAAGTGTCTGTTAATGTATGTGAATGGCTCTAGCTCCATCTCACTGTGAAGAGATTATCCCACCATATAGCCTGTTTTAGAATTCATATCACCATAGTAGGGAGCTGGAATAAGATATCCACCTAAAACCATTAAGAAATGAAATTAACATTTCCTATAAGCATTTCTCCCTCTGCCTGCTGCCTACGCCAGCTACTCAGGGAAGAAGGAGCACCCTAGCAGTGGCTCCCAACCATGGCCCCTTAGGATAGACTGACTCTTCCTTGTGCTCCATGGTACAGGGGCCCTACATCCCTTACAGACACAGAGGAAAAACCCCCATGTGTCTCATGCTACCCCAGCACTCTGCCTGCTCCCCACTGCAAGAGTTCTTTCTGCCTTAGACCCACTGTCCTCACCAAGACATGGCTCAGTCTTGCAGTGCTGGACAACTGGTGGGGAAGGACAATGAGAGCCAATCACCTAAACATGGCAAGAAGGACTAGGATCAGTGTAGAGGCAGATGCTGTTGTGAGGGAAGCCAGACCTTTTTCTCCCCAGGATCCATGGAAAAAACAAGTTTCAATACACTGACTTCAAGTGGGCTTTTTTTCCTACATCTGTGTTTCAAACATATCCTTAATGAAGAACATTTTGATCTTTTAAAAATTAAAAAATATCTGTTAGACATTTAGAAAATGAGCAGGTTTTTAACTACTGGAAAAACAGCCATTAGAAAATGGGATAAGAGTTAATTCTTGGCAAACACTAAAACAGTAAACCACCAAATAGCTCCTGTTGCAGCCTTTAAGTATCTAAACAAGGTGATACTCTAGTTATAAAATGATGCTCTAGTTATAAAATTACTTCAACAGTGCTTTGGCAATATACAAACATTATATTAAAGTAATACATATTATTAAAAAATAATTTTATTACTGTTTCCTGAAACTTGGTAATAATTAAGTAGAGATTAGCACTGAATCTAATAACTAGTTCATCTGAAGAACCCAACTATCTTCCCAACAGAAAAACAGCATAAAACTATGTGGATGGTTTTAATCCTCCTGGTGCTAATGCTGAAGTTATATAATTTAGCATTGACAGCATTTTGTGGGTGGTTCCAAACATTTTGGTTTTTATTCTCTGCTTTTTATTCTACAAAGCTGCTGATCTCTGGAAATAAGGGCAATTGTCCAACACCTGCATGACCTTAATAATTTTTGATGTACAAAAATCCAGTGTCACTGTCCATTTATCCACTGGATCTCTGTAAGATCCATATTGTGCTATAGCTGTGCCTACACTGGGCAATAATCATTACTGCAGAATCCTAAGAGCTGGTTTTGTGTAAACAATTAAGAAAGGGGTCATCTTTTTGCACCTAGGAGTCCCAGACTGACTTTGCCCTTGAGATATCAGTCTTCACTAAATCATTTCAACTAATTCAGGCTATTAAAGACTTTTAGAGGCTGGTGTGGGACAGCACAGATGAGAGATGCAAAATGTGCCCTTGTTACCTCATAGCAGCTGGCAGGACTCTGTTGCTGCAGCATATTACAGGAAGGCCACATACACAAAAGTCTTACAAAAGCCCTGCCAGCTGTTAAGAGGATAGAGAGGTTTGATTTTTCCCACTTCTTGCCTGTTACTTTGACTTACACTTGTGACCTGAACACCAGCAAACTGATTTAGCATTTCTTTACCAACTACTGTGTAAGCATCTGAAAATATTAATTCTAGATGTCTTTGCTGCATCACTGCAACAGCAGGCTAAACCTTAGTCAATAGATTTCCATTTCACTGTGCCTATGACAGATTGTTACTGTTTGGGCTATTTTAGAAATGGGAAAACTAACGCAATTGAACCTTAAAGCCAAAAATCTGAAGTGGTGGCTGTAAATGGGTTATTCCCAAATGATGCCTGTGAGAGAGAAGTGAATCCTTACCTGTCAACTGACATTGACAAATTGTAATTCAGTCTTCCAATTTCACAGGATTACTCTGCAAATATCTGCTGAACTCATGCAAGAAACTCAGTTCTGCTTCTGGTCTATTCAAAGTTCCTCCACTGCTTATGGGTTTATGATTGTTATCTTAACTTCTTGGAAAGTAGGCTTCACTCCCACCCTACTACATGAGCTTAGGAGCTATTAAATAATAAACAAAGAGTCAGATCCTCATGAAATGATACAGCATGCAAGGATTTTACTGTTTTCACAATTGATAGGAATTATTAAATAAATTAGGCAAGAAATCAAATTATAAATTATATCAGTAAGATTAAAAAGTCAATTATAACTTTTAATTATATATACACACACACACACACACACACACAGACAAATAATTTGAGTAAAACAGCCTGTGAAAAAAGATCAAGTTTATACAATGCTTTTGTTTTGAAATTGTATTTTAGAAGATTTGTTTGCTTTTAGGCTGGAGAAATTGACTCTTTCCTTAATGCCACAAGATGGGGCAATTCCCTGTATGACAATAAATGCAGACATTGGTCCACACAAAACGTAGACCTGTTTGGTGAACTAAAAGCCAAAGTACATTTCAAATCTAATATAAATGATAAAATTCATGTATTTTAACCAGGCTGTAAACTGTCATGCCTTAAATATTGTGAAGCAGAGTTCTAGCTGATGACATCTTTTATGAAAAATAAGGTTAAGTAATTTAAGCCTCAGAAGATGTTGCTTATCTTTAAAGTTAATTTTAAATGGGTTAGGAAATCTTTTCCATTTTTTCTCTTTGAAAATGGAAAAAAGTTTGATTCTTTAACAAGCTAGACAATCAATCACCTTGTGAAATTTTTACTATACACCAGAAATACTGTTTCCTAATGAATAAATGTGATTTATGACAGAATACCACTAACAGTAAAAGGACCCAACACATTGGATGGGATTTAATGTGCCCCAATGTCCCCAGTTCTTACAAAATAAGTCTGTAAGATTTTCATAATCAGGAATTACCAGATTCCCTCAACATTCAGACATATAAGCCCCTCAGTAGAGTTAATTGCACCAATTAAACCAGGGTTTAACAGAACTGACCTGCTATCTTTTTTTCCCCCAGAAACTCTTTCCAGTCAAAACTCAGTCCAGAATGTCAGATCACTTCAAAACAGGTACATTTTTTGAAAGTACTGTTTGAAAAAAATACCATCTAATAAGCTGAAAGAAGATAGCTTCAAACATAAAATCAATTTTAAGAAAAATTATTATAGTAGTGGAAACCAAGTTCCTATTAACAAATTGAAATAATCCCTTGCACATTGGAAACAGGGTTAGCATTTACATCATTTGTATTTAATACTTGTTTCTTCAGAAGTCCCTCAACTGGAGGAAAGACTGGTAGGCAGTTGGGGAAAGATCAGTGACAGCTGATGATACTGGTGACAACAGAAGTGAAAGAAAAAAGCTACCCCAGGTTATCAAACCTTTATGACGGCCATGAACTAGTAGGGAGGCACAGAATTTGTTCATCTTTAGGTTGCTGGTTCACAGAGTTTAGTTCTTGACTTGATGAAGGAGACTAGAAAACAGGTTCAAACATTTATATGCATTGTTTGTCAGCTTGTGGTATCATCATGAGCCACTGCAGCCAAACCCTACTGCCCTATAAAATGTGAAACAAATGTCATCAGCCCCTTTTCTTTCTCAGAGCACTTCTCCCTACCAGGCCTTGTGAAAGAGTCTCCAAAGCCCAGCTGATGATTACTGCACAACATTTGAATAGAAGGGATTATCCTCATCTGAGGTACAGGCTTTATGCTCCTTGTATACTGGACTTAGGTCTGTAACAGATCCCAGCTAGGCTTAATTTACATTCTCTACTACCTTTCAAGGTAAGATGTCAATATAATTCAGAATGTAACCAAAGATCACCTAACAGCAGGTAGTTATTCACTGACCTACTTCCACGGAATTGTCTGTTACCATCATGACTTGCCTGTGACTGGTCTTTTCAGATTTATATTTATCAGTGCATTATGAGATTATCAGTACTAGCACGGTTAAACAATTTCCATCTTCAATGAATTTGGTACAACCATTATCTAGACCTAAGCTGAAAAACAGATGCTGCTGCTAATTTTGGCTAATCTGGATGCTTTTGTAATAGCTGAAGATTTCTTTACCAAGCAGAAAGGATGTAATAGACCACAAAGTTCTTCAAACAATTTTGACAAGGACAGAGCTAGAAGACCACCTTCTTATAGAGGTGCTGGGTGTAGAAGAGAACATTCGACTGAAAAATTGTTAAGCCAGTAGGTGAAAAAGTGAAAAGCTCTTACTGGTATCTGATAAACTGCAGGGCATAATCAATGAAATTAACAGGGCTGAAGTTTCAAATGCAAGTATTTGAACTGAAGATAATACAGTAATTCCTTGGGTTAGAGAGGAAGATTACTTTGAAGTGGAAGCAAAATGCTGTGAAAGGATCATACAGACTCATGGGAAACATCTCTAATTTTCTTTCCTACCTCCTCCTCCTCCTTTCCCCCTTCTTGTATTAAGACCTGGTTATCTACGTATCGTTGACGGAGAGACAGCTCTTTAACAATCTCCATGGAAGACAACAGTTGTGAATAAATTCAGGATGCAACATTAGAAAGCTTCCAAGCCTCCAAAATGTTTTAGCAGTCTCCAAGAAGAAAAAGTAGAGATAAGAAGGTGCAGTTGTTGTGAAATGCAATTTGGTATTCTTCTGATTAACACACAGTAGCAGAAAACATGATACAATTATCTTGGTCTGGTTTTTCCTGCTATAGCTGGAAAAGTGTATTTTGGAAGTATTAGTCTAATTGCCTACCAATATTCATATGACATACCAACCTCCTCTAAGCCCTCTAAAGGCCATTAGAGAATGGTTTTATAGAATTTTTTAAAAAACATATGCCCCATTAATATTACAGTTTATTTGAACAGATTCTCTTTGTAGTGAGGGAGTAAAGAGGGACAGGAAATAATTGTTAGATTTTGGCAACTAAACTGATAAAAATCAAAATTTAAAAGTTTATATGATAAAGAATTGGACAGAACATAACCAATGTTGTCTCAAAAAATTTAATATCAATCTAAAGGAAGACAATTTTCTTCAAAACAAATTGTGACATGATTTTACAGTATGTAAGTTTAAAAGAAACTTATCTTCAAGTGCTGTATTAGTAAATCCATATGAATATAAATAATCTGATTTAATCACATTTGTCATTTCCAGTTACAGTTTAGCAATTGCAAGCAAGAGTTACAAGTTACTAAGCTAGAGTGATTTTTTGTCCTGGTCTGAATGTTGAGCCAATCTGTACTTTCCTCTTCCTGGGATTCTGAAAATTATCATACCTGGAAACAAAAAAAGACATTAGCAAATTCTCATGAAATGCATTTTTTGTGTCTGCCTTTTCTGATGTGTATTAATGCACCAAAGACCTACAGATATTTAGGTGTATTTTTATGGAAATGAAGAGTGCCTGTCTCCTCAGACCTCGGAACCTGGAGGAGTTTTCACCCACAAACCTAACTCAGAGAGTTCTCTGCCCTGCTTCCCTTTCTTCCCTCATCTTTTTGATCTCCAAGTCCAAGGAGACACATTCTCCTTTTCAGTATGTTTATTTTTGTACAGACTATTGCCTTTCCCAAACGTGGCAGCTACAAAGACCACTATAAAGGGTCAAACTCCAGCAATTTGAAAACACAAGGAGCTACTACTAAGTGGGAGCAGGAAGGACCTAGCTCTAAAACTTAAAGATCCTCTTTGTACTGGTATAGCTCTTAACATAGTACAAGGAGGTTCTGGTTTGTTATTTCTAGGTCCTACATGAATAAGAAGAGAATTCATTGGTAAAATAGTTTCCCTTTCCCACTATGTAACTTTCTTTAAAAACTGCTGTCAGAAGCTATCAGCTATCTGTTGCCAGTCCCCACATTTATTTAAAACTTGTGTTTCTGAAGTATAAGGAATAAGACTAGATCTCCACTGAATTCAAAATTACAAAAAAAAAATACTTACAGTTCAGTAAAATGCTTCCAGTCCTCCTGACTAATGGATGGTCTCATACCCTGAAGAGCAGTCATCAGATGAGATTGGGTAATAGTTAAAGTGGTCTTGGTAAGCACTGACTGGTTAAGGGTGCTGTCCTCCTTGAAAAGAGCCATGAACAGACCATGAAAAATTTCTACAGAAACAGTGCCATCAATACCATTAACTATGGAACCTCCTCATTACATGTACAGACAAATGTATTATAAATACAGCCACAACTTCCCCCATTCCATATTAATAAGTATCAGAAATAACTGTTTAACTATATGAATGCTAACATCTGGCTTATTTTCCTCAAGCTAAGTATCACTTGTCTTTGCTCTTTTTGTTACGTAATATTTAATATTATTGCAGAAATTATTTACTGAAATACCAAGAAGTGTGGGAAAACAACAGAGAAGTGTTACGACTAAATAATTTTTAGAAGTGCCATACTCCATTCTTGCTTCTGTAATTGGCCTTGATAGCACTGATTTCTGTCCTCAGGTGTTCTGCTTGCTGCTCCTGGTTCTCCAGGGAGCCTTCTTGAGAAGGTGCTCTAAGCATTGCCGGTTGTGAGGGTGCAACATCTCTCTGGGTGACACTGGTAAAGTCGTAACTTACGGAGTTTGGACCGGACAAACACAAAGAGCTCTAAATTGATCACAAGGAGAAATACATTAACTCATTATGGATCCAAAAGAGCAACTCCATCATTAGGCATTAGCCTATAATCCAATGTAAGCTTGCCTCCACTGGCAAAAAGAGTACTTTCTCTTTAAAATATATTATATACATAATTTTTTGAACAGAAAGGTTTAGGTAAATTTGCCAAGGTGTTTGGGTGAAAGGCCAAATTTGAAAATGAAGTGTTTCATGTGTGGAAAATATGTAAGTATTTTTGCAATGGCCCATCTCAAAAAGAACAAAGGTCTGCTAAGTCCATTGCTTTAATTATTTACGAAAATCAGTGGTTCTGAAATCTGGGCAAGTTACGCTTTGGAATTTAAATATTCATCACCTCCAAATTCTCTGTGCACTTGATAAAATACTCACCTTTCAAATTCAACAACTTTAAGAGATCAAAGTCCTTGCAGAATCTTTGCTGAAGAACTTTCACTGTCAGAGGAAAACTAAGTCTCTAAAGATACACTATCATCCATAATGTAAGATAAAATATACCAAAGCACCTCAGCAGTCAGTAATTACTTCTCCAATGTCAAGGTAAGTTATTTTTGGCTTTAAGACAGTTTTGAAAACAAGAGTCTAAGAACTTAGATTGCTACTTGTAGTAACAGTTCTACAACAGATTTTGAAAATTAATTTCCCACGAATCACACACAAACTCTGAAATCATCTGTTCACTGTAAGGAGCTCAGGGGCAGTATTTCCTATTCTGCTGACCTGTCAGCCAAGAGAGGAGCACAGTGTAGATGTTGGGCAGCCAACTTGCACATCCCTACCTGCAACCTGGCCAGAGAATATGCTGCTTTCTGTGCAACATGATACTACAGTATCAGGCATTCTGCTTCTTAAAGATCGTGATAGAAGTTAAGGTTTCGTTCTGTTCTTTACACAATTCCATGGGCTGATTAGTCTATTAATATACATTTTGCTGAAAACTGAAGAAGGTTCATTGATTCTTGAGACTGTAACTTAATTTTTGAAAGCTGGATGGTCATTCCTTAGTAATAAAACTAAGTTAAAGAAAAAACAACAACCAAACAAACCACCGAAAAGTCGAAAACTGTTTTAGTGTTAAATTTTGGAAGGGGACAAGCCATTTGACGAGCGTAAAATCTAATATGAATGCAATTTGCTTAATTATAAGGTATTAAGCAGTATTCTGGGATTTTGATTTTAAAGTCCTGCAAGGTTGCAGAGAAGTCTGTATTGTATTTTCTCAGATCACATTCTTCCATCCCCTTCCCCACTGTGGACTACTCAGTGTAATCTGAAGACAGTTTGAAGGTCAAAGCAGACATAATTGTATTTATAAACTGAACCAGGCAAATGGTAATTTTTTTTCTGCTTCTCAACTAATAATATTTAGAAAATTCAAAACATTGAATAATTTACCAGTTCTGAAGGAGTTCCATTTCCCAGCTCTGACTCATAAGAACTTCCAAAATAAAGACGATACATGTTGGACCTTGGATCTTCAGGAAGCAAGTCAGATATATCTAAAGAAACAAGAGACTGCTCTAACCCTGCTTCTCCATCTATTGCTGAATCATCTGAGCCACTGCTGTGGTTTAGAAAAACCATGGAAGACAGACTGAAGTCACTATCAGAACTAGATCCAAAATCCTGTAACAAAGAACAGAACATTGTAAGAGTTAATTCCTAACAAACTACAATCTGAAATACATGAAAAGATTTAATATATAGTGCAAATATGAATATCAATTTACATTGTCTCTAGTAGTAATATGTCTTACTCTAGGAATATATTTCCATGTATCTAGTAGTAATATGTCTTACTCTAGGAATATATTTCCATGTATTTTGCTAAGAAAATCCAATACCTTTAAGCAGTACATTCTGTCTTCATGCTAGAAAAGTAATTTCAGGAGATAATTTTAAGGTTTTATTGTTTCCAATGTCTCACACTCTCAGTAACAGCAAGTGTTGGGAAACTTCATGCATGTTTTGTGTTGTACAACTGTACCATTTCTGTCTCAGCCTCACCCTCCAAACAAATTAGTATCTTGTGTAAATTGCTCTAGGAGATTGAACTGAGTCTACTTCTATAGTGCCTAATTTTTAGTCATAACCAACACATTTTAAATGCTGATAAAGAAATGAGAATTGTTGCTTTAGACTGGTGTCTGCAAACCTCTTTAATTGTATACCTCTATCAGTCAAAAATTTCTGAGCACACTCTACCAAGTATATGCATATTTGTAAGTTATATACATGTTCCATTGAAGTTCTATTTTCTTCCTGCACATCAATGGACTGTCTTGTGCTCTCTCTGGCGTGTGCACTCACTACTCTGGAGATCACAGCTTCAGACAACAACCTCCTACTATGATGGATAATAACGAAGTAGCAGCTACTTTCTTACTGATGCTGCAAGTGCACAGAATGTTAGGGATGGAATGCTGGAGATCCCTCTCAATAGCAGCAGTTGCATCCTCACACCCCAATTCCTGAGTAACAGCTGGGGCAAAAAAAATTCAAGAGGGTCTCCTTGATTTTGCACCCCTGACCTAACCCCTGCCTTTGGCCTCCGAGTAGTGGAAGCCATACCTGACCCTTTCCAGGTAGAACCAGAAGACAAGCATTAAAAATGTAAAGAGAGGCGGCTGAACCGAGGCTAAAAGGAAGGATCTGTCAGTCACACGAGGGGTACAAACCAAGGGTGAGCTCCTATATCTTGGAAGTTCAAGCACTAGCTGGTGCCTGGAAGATGAGCCAGAACCAGCCATTTCAGGTATTGCCACCCTCTTGCCATTTCTCTCCTCAAACTGTTTGATTTTGACATCAATCAAACTCAATCTGTTGGAACAACTCCCCCAAACCCACCAATTTCTCATTTCCTCCATCATCCAAAATGTGCCATCTCAAAACTGAATTTGCTATCTGCTCCTAAGAAACTCTGTGTGGGATCCCTCCTATCAATCTGCTAGTTGTTCCTCACAACTGTGATAAACACCATTTGGGGCTTACATTAATCTATACAACCTATCATGAAGTGAGAAAAATCTTGTGTTTAAGAAGTATTTAAACCAATTCATTACATTATTCTTGTATTTTTCTGCACACATATTAAAATGTTAATCCTCTATATAAAAAAATAAGAAAACAAAATTTTGCTGGAAAAAATCCCATGGATACAATTAACCCTTTCAAACACATCAACATAAAATAAAGAGGAGAGACTTCTTTTATATCAGTTTTATTTACCTGTGTTAAATTTAAATTTAAATTAGTATGGATTGCCTCTAATTGGGCATTGTATAATAAAGCTTTTAGGTCAGCCCCTGTGAACTGTTCTGTTTTTGCTGCCAAATCCTGAAAGTCCACATCATTTGCCAAGGACAGGGAATGACTGAGAGCTTTTAAGATTTCACAGCGTGAATTCTGTAAAAAAAAGGAGAAAAAAAAAAGTCAGTAAAGTAACCTGTTATTTTCTTTGTCCTGACTGCTAGATGGTGCTTTGGCCCTGTCACCAGCCACTTCCTCTCTGAGGGAGGAAGGTTCTTTTTTCAAGAAAATACCACCTGCCTAATACTAGAAAAATACTACCATAACCAAATGCAGTATACAGAGAATACATTTCTCTAATATATCCAGTCAATATCTAGGAATTTTATACATGAAATACGTAAGAATATGAAAGTGAGCTCTGCTCCTCATATGTTCCTTTGTAAAGAGACGTGATGGAAGTGAAAAACTTCTGTTTACTCTCAACCAGAAGTTTAAAACAGAGAGAAAAAAAAGAAAAAAGAAAAGAGTATATCTATGCTCTTAAGGCACAGGATCATCATATGTGTTTTAGAATGAAATTGTGTGGTATTTGTTAAATGTGTGAACTAATCTGAAAATGAACAGTGCTAATTTTTTCTTATAAGATGGGGAATCAAAGACACATTGTACAGCCTCAAAGGACTGGATATGGTTTAAGCAAATGGCATATCCACTAGATCCATAGTTCGAAGAAAGATGGAGAACATTATACACGCTATACTGCATCCAATTTCTGTCTGCAGATTGGTTTCCTGTTTTGATTTTTTTACTTTTTTTTTAAATCAGCTAGATCCACAGGATATGACTTGATCCTGAAGACTGTGGTAAACAGCCTTTTCTTTCCCCAGTTTTATGTGAACACAGTGACATTAAAATCGGTGACTTTATATTGTTGCATAATTGGAGTTGGGCAATCAAGTCCACTTTTTCCAGGTTTGAAATGTCACTATATATAAAGAAAAGGAGAATAAAGCCCATTAGTTTGATTTTTCCCTTGCTTCTCATGTGAAATTATTGGTATCCTTACCTGATCAGGAGGTGGACAGTACAGGCATTTATCCAGTCGACCTGGCCTTAACAAAGCAGGGTCAATCAAATCTGGACGACTGGTAGCAGCTAGCACATAAACCCCTTAGGAAAGTACAGAAAAATGCCATTAACAGCTGCTAAACTTCTGCATAAAAAGGAGCACACAGGTGAACTGGTACCTTGCAAGCCTTCCACACCATCTAACTGAGTCAACAGCTGGTTAACCACTCGGTCGGTGACTCCTGTATTGTCGTGACCTCGGCGAGGAGCAATGGAATCAAACTCATCAAAGAAAACAATACAAGGCTTAGCTGCCTGAGCTCTAAAAGGGAAAAAAACCGCAATACTTATAGTCTGTTTAAGTTTCATTCACATGTAGAATTGCTTAGAAATATTAAAGGTAATTGCTTTTTGCTTCAGAGAACAGCTATATTTAATGACAGAATAGAAAATATTTTCTGTAGAATTTAAGAGGTTCTGAAACAATGGATTGCAATAGAATCACTGCTCATTTCTATGGCACACTTTGCATTCACTTTATAATTTTTAAGTGCTCAACTGTCATATTAATATACATGAAAGGTCTAAAATCCAATCTCTGCAGATGAGTTCTTGGCTTACATACACTTAACAAAAAGACTGCCTACATGATAAGATGAGAAGCAAAGGCTATGTAGGATATGGTGACATTAGTGAGCACTGAGGGCCAGTAAGAGCAGATTTGTAAAAAAGAACTACTCACATTGAGGACCTCAATACCAAGTCTAATATGGCCCTATGTATTGAGTGTGCATAACTACTTGGAGTACATTCTACTGTCTTCTGGAATCATCTGGAAGGGATTGAGGATGTGTTTTCGACAACAGTTCTGTGATGCAAACCAATGCACTGTAGCTAGAGAGAACTGGGAGTTCAATTTCAAAAGCACACTCCGAACTGAAGCCAAAACATGCAGTTCTTAGACAATGATGGCCAGGCTGAACCTGCCAAGATACACACATCTAGTTCAGCACAACTGATGATTTCAGATTCTTTTATGATCTGATGCCATATCTCTCCTCACACAATGAAATTATTTCTTTGAGCTTCAACCAACAAAGTTAGTTCATAACATCACAAATCTTTACAAACCAAACCTGTTAAAGATATCTCGAACTGCTTGTTCACTTGCTCCAATGTATTTGCTGAGCAGCTCTGGACCCTAAAAAAGCGTAATCAGAAAAGAACACTCAAGACACTCAAGACCTGTTTCTCAGTTTTAATGTGTAATTCAACATCAGCATATATTTTGTGTACTAGACTGAATTTTTTTGCAACCAAGACAGTGGCTTCTCTGAACAGAAGAGCCAAGGGGTCTAGATAAGCCAGAATAATTTTTCAAGGGTTCCAACTTGTGTAAAAGTAATAATTTTCATGTTCGTACCACAACAGAACATATGTTGCAGTATCACAAGGCAAAGGTTTACACTGTATTTTAAAAATGTTTAAAATATATGGCTCAATTTCATTGTTCAGTGGAATCAAAATCTGGGGTCTTTTTACAAAAAAATGAGAAACTAAGAACACCTAATCAAATTTTATAATTCTGCCTAATAAATAAGTATACAAAAAGACCCTCAGGAATAAAACTGTGAAGTTCCAGAAATCAGGTATGCAGAGGGATATCCAGAGACAAGCAAATTTTTAAATGTGAGTTTCTTTAGTATTTCGCCCACAGCACATAGTTTCAGGTAATATGTAAAACTATTTAATTCAGTTAATAAAAGCAATCAACTAATCTTAAAATCTTGCTACCTTGATGCTGATGAAGTTCATCCCACTCTCTCTTGCAACCACTCCTGCCAACAGTGTTTTTCCTGTTCCAGGCGCTCCATACAGCAAAACTCCTGATCTCTGTCGTATGGGCAGGTTTGCAAATAATTCTGGATACTGGAAAAGAGTTTCAATATGATATATTAAGAGAAGTAAGTATTCTGTAATGCACTGTTACCTCAATGACTAGTGAGGATTTTTGTCTAAACAGAATGCATCTAATTTATTATATCCCCAATATTATCCCAACAGCTCATCTGGACTGTTTTTAGTTTACCAGGGGCTGAAATAGGTTCCTAGGTTTAATAGGTACCCAAAATACAAACAAGTGGGATTTTCTACCAAGAGGAAACAGGACAGAATACAGACGGACTAGAGCTTTATATTGTCCATACTAGTAGTTCTAAATTCCTATTTTAATCATTGAATGATATGATCTAATATACTCTTCAACCATTTCTCTGAAGAGTCAATGCTCAGTGGCTCATCTCAGTGTTCAAGCTTTAAGCAAGGCAGAAAGGCCAAAGTAAAATGGAGAGAGAGTGATGGATTGACATTCATCCAGAAGAAAGTACTCCTCTAGCAAAAGCACTGCAGAAGACAGCTGCAAATGTCTTTACATAGTCTAATCACAAATCCTGCAACCGAGTGTGGCAATCCTCCAATACTGTAGAGCAACACTTGATCTGTAGTAAAGCTCAGCCATTGCCTTCTGTATTTGAAAGAGAGAGAGGGAAGGACAAAGAGTTTTCCAGTAGCTGAAGACAGCTGAAAATTGGAAAGCTACAAAAGTAGCTTAAAATCATGCCTGTCATCTTTCTATCAAATACTGTGCCACACCTTAAAAAATAATTCCTCCCTATTAACATTATGTACAAAATTCAAGTAAGTAATTTAAAAGAACCTAGTACCTTTGCAGGTAACATGATGGTATCCCTGAGCATTTGCTTCACATCTTTTAAGCCACCAATCCTGTCCCAGCCAACATCTTTAGGTTTATGAAGGTTGACATTTCTCAGAGCTAATGGAGTAAAATCTTTTAGAGCTTTCTGAAAATCCACAGTTGACAGGTTCAAATCAGCTTTAAAAAAAAACCAAAAAACAACAACAACCTGAAAAAACCCAAAAGTACAGACGGCCAGTAACAAACTCCTCACAATATGTAACAATTAAATAAATTTTAAACATAAAATATCAAAACTGGGGGTTTATTTCTGTATTATTCCACCAGTTCTGGATAACGGAAGCAAGAATATGAAATAAGAGATTTTGTTATCAACGTACCACCATTATCCAATGCATTCTGGTTAGAAGCACAGGTATGAATGGCACGATCAACCAGCATAGTAAAATCTCTAGCAACAAAACCTTCTGTTTCCTTTGCAATACACTGGAGGTCAAGATCAGAGAAGTCTTTTGGATCAGAATTCAATTTCTTCTTCATTATGGAATACAGCATTTCACATCTTTGCTTCTGAAAAACAGAATTGCACAGCAAGTGTGTACTGCATTTACTATTTATATGGAATTCAGGGAGTAAATAGGTATGACTTACTAAGATTTCCTTAAGTATTTGCGTAACACCAAAACTTTAAATAATAAAATCTAAGCAATATAAACAAATGCTAGTTCTTCAGGTGCACATCAATAAATTCACCAGTTTTATAACTTTAAATAGTCACCTTACCCGAGCTACTCTAAATTCAACAATAATAGTGAAACATCTCTCCCTCCCCAGATTCTACTGTTTTACATCCATTTTTTCATTTCAGGGGAAAAACAAAACCTTTCATTTTGTCAATATGAGTAGAGAATATGTTTGAGACGAAATATATTGTACTAGATAAAAACATTTCAGATAATTTGGTATCTTCTGAGATCTTGAATTTTCCAGTGATGTCTCATCCTTATTTGAGTATTAGTATTAAAAACAATAAAAGGAGACTTGCAGGAAGTGGGAGAAAGTTAAACTGCATCTAATATAGCATTCCCTCCTCAGTGGCTTTTAATTGCTGGCCTGTGACATGCAGACATGAAGACATGACGACAGGATCAACTCATTAAATACAAATGAGTCATTAGGGAACGAGGGTTTCGAAGCATCTGCTTTCTCCTGCACAGAAGTTAATATTGTTCATTCTTCTCTCTATCCATTTTTCTTTTCAAATTGGACTATGTTCAAAAGCAAAGGAATAGTATTCTTGTAGGAAACAAACCTAAAACTTTCCCATGAAATCAACATTTAATTTTAATAACATTTTTAAAATACACATACTAGGGACATACTTATTTCACTGAGCTGTGAAAAAAAACACTAATGTTTAATTTCATTTATCTAACTTGATGACTTACATGTTTTTACAAAGCAGCTCCTTTAAAATCCCCTTTCAGGTAACAAGGAGACATGCATATCTCACCTGTGTTAGATAACCTAACTTGTTTTACATTGAACTGAAATGTCCTCTGAATACAGCCTTCTCTTACCACTGAAGAGCGGAGCCAACTGGAGTTTTCACTGGATTACTTTTATTTTTTTGGAACTTTATAATGACAGATATAAGTTCTGTGGTATTTAACTATCACAAAAGAACTTCTAAGATTTCCAGATTTTTTTCTCATCTTTGGGTATAACCTACTATTTTTGTAGCTGTTTCAGCATTATATTTGAGGCTGCTGGGAAGCCAAACACCATTTTAACCATTTTTTTTTTAATTTACCTGATCAGGAGATCGGATACATTTGAAGCACTGAAATACATGAGTTCCTTGTGCTGAAACCAGGGAAGGATGAAGCGAATGTTCAGACTGACTTGTGGCAATTAATGCAATCAAACTCCCCATGGAAATAACTTCTTTCATCAGATCTTTCAAAACTAAACACAGAAGACACTGCTGCATGAACTGCGAAATAACCAAAATAACCCTAACCCTGAAGAGCAGCATTAGTGCACACAAAATGTAACAGCTTTGTAATATATTATTCCCACGTTTACAGTTTTTTTAAACTAGGAAAAAAAAAAAGGTATAGTGAAAAGGACAGCACATTCCATTAAGAAAATTCCATCAGAAGTGCCTTTTAAAAGCTGATTTTGTAACATCACCAATGACATGTACTTTTGTGTGCTATTACTACCTCAATGCAAACAGAAAAAGGAAAAGCTATAAGAATAAAAACAGATCTTAAGCCTAGAAAATAAGCACTCTAGGAAAAAAGTAATAAATAAAAGTAAAAAATTAAGGATGCAAGGTAGATCTTCAAGAAGTAATTTTTAAAACACTAAATTTCTGTTGTATGCATTATACCTTTAAAAAAAAAGTAATAAGAAACCCAAACAATTCTGCATGTAACTTAAGAGCACATTTTAAAGAGAGAAATTATAGTAAGATTTTCTGAACTTCAAAAGTAATTCAGAAAAAATACACTAACTCCCTCAAACTAAGCTAAGAAATGGAAGGTATTTTTGCTATGGCTTTATTAATCTTGATCATTTAGATTTAATTTTAATTTGCAACTTATCACTGCCTAGAATTTCTGGAATAAAAGGGAACCATAAACACGATGTCAAACTACAACCGATCATCTTATTTTTAACATTTGTGGACTGTTACATTGTAAAAGAAAACAGAAGTTCCACAATGTATACCAAGTAACAAAAGATAAGTACCAAAGAAATCGGTACTTATCTAAAAGTTGGTTCTAAACATCAGTAAGTATCAAACTGATATATCGCTGTAATTATAAATAATAATTACAGAACACAAAAAAATCAATTTATCAGTAATTATCAGTTAAAGATTCATTTGCAGTTTGTAATCAATTGCAACATATTTGAGTGTATGAACTACGTCAAAAAGAATGGAGAAGCCTCAAGCACTGGCAGTGGTACTGACAGCAGGCAGTACCAGCAGCAGCAGTGGTGGAAGTACATTGGCAAGGACTACTCCAAGATCCAGAGTGGATTATTTTGATTCAGCTAGTGGTCCACAAATGCCTACATACCATAATTTGTGAATCTCTGCCTCAATATCACATGGTCCAGAGGCAATAATGACACAGACAGAATTGTTCAGGTAGGACAGTATGACTCAGGTGCAAGAAATTCTAAGTTGCATTGTATTTTTATCCAGACACAGGTAGCACAGTATTACCATATGCAAGTCTATTGCTTTGAACAGCTTCAGGGCTGTTCTCATGCTCTGGTGTAGAAGGTACTCCAACAATGTGATCAAGATCATCCATCAAAAGAACGGATGGTTGTCTCCATGCTGCCTCTAAAAAAGCTTCTTCCACATTTTTCCTTATGTTTACTAATCTTTTTCCTAAAATAAAATACTATTAGAATGACAGAAAATATCAGGGAAAAAAATCAGACTGACTACATCTTGCTCATAATATTTTGATTTGTCTGGCTTAACTTTACATCTATAAATCCAGATACCAAAATTAAACCAGAGTCAACAATCAGTACAGTCCACATCTTCAATCAAAAAAGTACTAAAAAGTTCCACATGTTCTAAAATAAGATTAACCATCTTTCAGTAACCTACAAGTTTAATTTCCAGACAGTTAAAACCAGAGAAGTATCAGCAACACTCTAAAATAGCTACTAAAGAATCCTGCAATTTGAAGAATTTTCCAGGGTGAAAGACCTAGCTCATTATCAATCTTTCCCCTTTTCTCTGGTGCAAGGAGCTCCAGCCTCAGTAGTGAATTAAGCAAAAAAAATACAGCGAGGCAATAAAAGGGCTCTGTATGAAAACAGCTGAAAATTAGAAAAGCCAGCAAAATGCAAGAGCAGAAAAAAGCCTATTTTCCTTTCTTCCATCTTTGTGCAAAATACTAATTTTGAACTCACAAAACAAGGAGTCATCTCATCGTCTAAAATCGCAAGTGTTAAGAGGCCTATTGCCAAACACACTAGGTTAGTAAATATGCCACCACAGATCAGATTTCAGTTGGTCATTCAATCCTTCTTTGGTGCCTGTGTCATCCTTTCACCTAGTACACGTATCCTTTAACACTTAATGGTTTGTTAACAAAAAGTTTGTTTCAGCTAGCACAGCTGAAAAAACACACAGATCAACTTTTGCAACTTCTTCCTATTTTGTAACAATTAGAAACAAGCATGGCAAGCATGGTTTGAATTTGGTGGTGGTATGTGGGACAGAAACTGATAGAAGTGTGAAATAAACTTAAAGCAGCTGTATTTTCATCAGACTGTTAAAGATTCTAATTGTGGGGCATCAAACATCCTTGCAAAACTAGCAAAAATACTAGAAAAATTACTCAGACCAAATATAGTAACTTCATAACTGTGCCTCTTTATCATATGGCAAACACTGGAGATTAAAAAAAATTATCATACCTCTTAAAGCTTTACAATCAATTACTTCTACATGAGCATCCAGTCTAGCAAAAGCTTCTTTACAGATGGCCTTTGCTAATGTTGACTTTCCACTTCCCTACAAAAATAAATGTAAGCAAAATTAAATTGACAGAGCCAATTCCTGGGTTTCTGTGTTTTTGTCACAGTATGCACCAGTCAACAAGCTGGGGAAACTGTACACACACTGGGTTTATTCCTCAGTAAAAGTATAGATGTATTCTGCCTCTGTATCACTTGGTAGGGACCAAAGCCCTAGCGTGAAACAAAGATAAATTCAGAGTGGATACATCCAGTACAGTGTTCTGATTCCACTGAGTTCAGTGTTAAGACATCTGCTAGGTTCAGTGACATATGGTATTAAATGGATTACTGTAAGAGGAATCAGGAAAATAACAGTATCAATTCCACTGCCATTTTATGTTAGAACACAAGAGAAAATAGGTGCTTATTTTCATTCAAATACTTCAAAGACAAGAGGCATTTATCATAATATAAACACAAAGTATATTAATCCCCTATTGAAATTGCATTGACAGCAATCTTTAAAATGCACATACATATATGTGCCTGTGTGTGTGTGTGTGTGTGTGTGTGTGTGTGTGATAATGTTTTACTGAATTACCTCTGTTCCATTAACTGCTCTTTTTCTCAGCTTGTTCTTTATTCTTTGGAATTTGCATAGCATCAAAGGAAACTAACACCAACCATTTTGTAACTACAGGAAACAATGTGCAAGGGTTTGCAAGGTGAAAGCAGAAGCATGTACCTTTCCTCCTGTGAGAAGCACCCCTCCACTTCGCAGTCCCACAGCAATAGCAGCCAACTTTTGAGATAAAGGACGCCCCAGAAGACTGTGGCTTATGTGTTCAAATAAAGATGTTCCTAATTTGTCCACTCCTCTGTAGGGCAAAGGAAACATTTAATGGACTAAGGTAGCATCAGCGCATATTCTGCAGGCAGTAAAAGCTTGCACTATGAAGAAGTTAGAATGCTGACGAATTGTATTCCCAGTTGCCTTTCCCAGCACTGACAGCACACTACCACAATACTCCAAGCCTCTCATGTCTCCTCTGCCCCATCCCTACTTCACGTTTGCTACACAGTACTGTTTTCCCTTGTACCGATGACCACAGCACTCTGCACTTCTCTCCTCAACTGATGATTCAGATAAAACTTTTAGGAACTACAGTTCTTTGAGATCCTTAGATTAAATGTAGTTGAACAAGTAAACAGGTTGAAGTTACTGGGCAACAAGGACTGGCAGACTGCAACTTATCGTAACTTTTGTTTCACTTAAACACCTCAGCTAAGACTACCCCACTATCCCTTGCTGCAATGTAGAAGTCTGTTCATACTACTTAGAACAGCAAGAACTGCTAAAACTATCAGTATTTCTTCTAAAACTCTTGAGTCTCCATTCTGAAGCAGTCTGAGTTCTGAGACCTTCCATCCTACTGACAGACATGCCGAAATTTTTAGTATGAGTACCTTTAGGCAGATGAAATCTTCTGTTCACTGCAGTAAGACCATTCAAGGACAAAATTAACCATCTGCATAAACTAGGATAAGCTCTGAACTTGACACAAGCCAAATTATGCAGTTTTGCTTAGTTTTCAAAAAATCTGTTATTTCCACCAATTTTGGTTTTTTTAATTCTTTCCCATGTTTTTTTCTATGAAAATGCCTCACCCTAAATCGCTTAGTTTGTGGTATGGAAGGTTCTTGTCTCTACCAGGTATAGGTGACTGGCTGTCATCATCAGCTTTTCTACTTAGAGGATGTAAAAGAACCTACAACAAAAAAGAGTTAGGACTTTAGATTAAATGTAACTATACAAGAAGCCTATGAAGTGACGAGACATTTCTGGAATTATGCAAAGAAAATGCTGCATGTATGCTTTGCTGATGCTTACTGCACTTGAAAGAAAGGTGCACAGGTGAAATGGAATAGATACAGCTACTTGCAAAATACAATCTAGTACTGACAGTGATTTAATAACCTAAGAGTAGATTTTGGGCCAAGTGCTGTTTATACCAGACTGTGCAGCCCACTATCTCTTTCCCTACCTGCACCTTGTTCCTTCTCCTGTGCCCTCCCCTGTTGTGCTGGCAGGAGAGCTCATGAGGCAGAACAGTGAAGCAGGTCAGGTGTCTGACTGGGAGAAAAGTAACTTGACAAAACACGTGGCATGAATTTTTCACTCTTGTTCATCAGGGAGCTAGTATGGAAAGCTGGGCATGCAAACAGGGGTTACAGAGGTTCACAGGTAAGAACAGGCTAGTAGGAGATATTGACACTCCTACTAAGAAATGCATTTTGCTCTCTAATCTTAGTACCCCTCACTAGAACAATTTCTAGAAGCCTTCTTGTACTTTACTATTAGTAAAAGGAAGTTTCTTTTCTTTAACAGCTATTCTAAATTTTGCAGACAAATTCTATTCTGAACAGCCAAAAGACATCTTAATTGTCCACTAAGATTTCAGTATATGTTTAAAAATGAAAAAAACATTATCCCACTCCTATAACCATACCCTGAAGTAATGGGCACTGGTTCAACCAGAATTACTAATGGAAGCAGTAATCCTAATATTGAATAGAAATATTAATTCTCATGAGAAGTGAAATATGGAAGAAACAGAAGGCATGGAAACTTTATCAGAGAAAAAGCAGGGTGAGTGTGGTAGGTTTGAATGGGGAATATGTCCCATCTTTGCCAGAACAAGCTACTGTTCCTGCCAGATACACTGAGAAGTGATGTACTTACCAAGGGAAGGAACAACTATGTATAAGGATGGTACATATACAAGTAAGTATAAGGGTGTTCAAACTTGGATAGTACTGACTTTCCTCTCTTCTGATTTTTCTATGAGTTTGATGTGGACTATGAAACTCAGTGACAAACATTGCCTGCCTGGAATCTCAGCAGAGCCTCAAGCTACAAAATAACATAAAGGATGCAGATATAATTTAAGGAATAGACTGATATTATTTACTTTAAAAGGGAAACTGAAATATATTATATAAAAAATGCAAAATATTTTAACAAGTATAACAATTTAAATTACTTGATACCTGATACTATGTGATATTTACTTGTATATTTGTCTTTTGCACCAAACTGGGACTCAGTATAAAAATATTCACAGACTTATTCTCTTCAATGTGCACAGGATGTGCTGCAATGAGGTCAAACTCCTCCATTCCTGTAAAAACACAATGAACAGCTATTAAAATTCCAAATAAATTCAGTTTTCGTTCCTCACAAGATGAGACAGATTCGATTACTACAACATAATCGAAAATGAAAGAATAAAAAAGGTTAATCATTATTAAAGGGTAACTCAAGCTTACACTTTCAGTGTAAAGAGGTATCATTTATGTTAAAAGGTGTACATAGAAATTAAATGCTACACTGGCTAAGTAAATTCCATAGTAGACAGGACAGTATTATCCTTGCCTTCTCTTACAGACAGATGTATACTGTCAGTGCTTGTCATTATCCAGGGGTGATCATCAGTAGCGGAATCCTGCAGCCAAGAACTGAATGCACATTTAACATCATCTTCCTGTATATCTTCATGCTAAATAGGGAAAAGGAAAGAGGTAAATAAAACAAAGCCAGGTGTTAATAAGTAAAAATATTTTCTTCCTATGCATGAGGCATTTGTTTCTCTTATGGCAGCAGAGAGATGGAAGAAGATGTAAAAGTTTTATTCAATTAGAAACTGTATTTTCCCAACAAACACTATTGCTATCAACTGCTCTAGGGACAGCACCTGTGTAGCCCCTGCAACAGCCACAGCTGAGTATTAGAGCACCTCTAAAGATGTTTTCTTTGGAACACTGACATGAGGGCAAGGAAAAGCTTCTATTTTTGTTTTACTTATCTGTCTTGCCTGATCTAAGGGCACTGCTCAGACCCTGGGTTTGAAAATATGCACTGATATTGACCTGAGACTTATTTAAGGTGCTCGTTACACCCCTCTCTTCCCTGTATACACTTTCCCTATATAAAGAACCCTGGGCCCATCCCATTCAGAGGTATCACCAACAAACTTCAACAGGCAGGCAGAGTCCAAGCAATTTGTCCCAGATCACCTAAATAAATGGAATAGGAAAAGAAATTGAGTCTAGATCACATCTATCTTGGCTATCACAGATGTATAATGCCCATGTAGAAAAGGGTGAATCAATGAAGAACCTAGAAGCAGTGTTCAGAAAGGAAAATGAAAGTTACTGTTAACATTCTTTCTGCCTTTGTCTGATTTTTTCCAAAAACTAAAAAAACTTTAAAAACTTTAACTGAATTAGAAAGGAAAAGGAGAAACCTGTATTTAAAACATACAGGAGCACACACAACTACTTTTTTTTACGATTTTACCAGATTACTGTCAGAATATCACAGAATTTTCTGAGTTGGAAGGATTATCAATTCCAACTAATAATTCTATTATCCAATATAAAAAAAAAAAAAATGCAGTTCTTCTGTAGGTAAAAACCAAGCTAGAATGTTAGGGATAAAGAACAAAGGTGCCTAAACCTTGCTATGATGGCAAGTGCTGTATTTAAAGCTTTGAGGTGGAGCGAACAAGGGAAATAATCAGGCCAGTGTCACACAGTATAAAGAAAGTGTCACACACATAATGAAGAAATACATCATTCCAAAGATACATCTGATGGACAGTGAGAACTGGTACTAAGTATGTTCCTACTGTCACAGATGCTCACTCAGAATGTGTCCCACTTATAGGAAAACAGAGGGATTCAATGATATAAGTTTAAAAATTAAATATTTAGCATGAAGAAAAGAAAAAATAAAGTAAAAAACTAACTAGCACATACAAATAATGATAATTTCACTACAATTGTCTGGGCATTGCAAGTTAAATATTTAGCATGGATAAAAGAAAAAATAAAGTAAAGAACTAACTAGCACATACAAATACTGATAATTTCACTACAATTGTCTAGGCATTGCAATGTTGGGAAACTTAAGCATGTCTTTCCCCCGGAAGACTTAAACTGGATATTTACTCCTTAACTCTATGATTCTTTTTCTTTTTTGTGTTTGTTTTTGTAGGCTTAAAGGTATACACTTAATATTTGCTAGGTTTGAACCCATATTAATGTACTTTAAATGAAGATCTGATGCGAAATTATTATCAATTATTGTTGCTTTTTTGACAGTGATTCTTTATGCCTGAGACTTAATTTAATAAAAAATGTGTTGTTTCCCTACCAAAGCCATTTCTCCTTCATGTCAACATCAGAAATTCTCACAATTTGAGAATAATGGAAAACCCTATGAATTTAAAAGTGCTATGATTTAAAGGTGCTATATCCTTTAATAGCTTCAGGAAACAACAAGTCAAAATCCAGAAGTTTAATTTTCTCCATCCTCTGTGACATCTACCAGCTCCTTTACATAGAAAATTGTTACAATTAGCACAGTAACTATTTGGAGTTATCTAGCAAGAGCAACCCAAAATTTAATGGCTGGATGTTTACAGTACATTGATCAAAATACAAATACTAGATAAGACCTGTTTAAGTAGATCATAGCAAACTATCAACTTAAACTTACACAATAAAAAGAAAAACCACGGAATTATACAAAAAAGAAATGTGGAATTATGTCCATAGTAAACAACAGACAATTTCCAGATCATCACCTAACAAATCAAAACAAATAAACATAACCTCCCCAATCTGACCAGAGCAACATTATCAGTTTTCCAATATACGAACAAATATGTGACCAAGAATATCAACTCACTAAGTTCTGTTTGGGATGCAGTGTAAGAGATACAGGAATTTTAGGAATAGATTCAACTGACTTAATTCGGACTGTTGAATGCATTTCGATATGTAGTTTTTTTCTCAGAGCATCTGGAATCTGAAATATTTAAAATAAAAGCAAAAAAAGAGAAGTATTAAAAAGCAAACTAGTTATAACATTGCATTTATAATACTACATCAATTTCTTCATCACTAATGGAACCTCTGTATTTGATCACTGATCAAGAGAATTAAGTAGGAATTTATAAAATTCACAGTGATATCTAAACCTTACTCTTATATGCACGCTTCTAATTACCTTTCATCCTATTTGTGAAAGTGCTCACTACAGCTGACCTTCTACTAACCTCTTCTTATAAAATGCAGAAGCTCAAAAAAGAAGAAATAGGGGGAATTCTTAGAACATTGCAAGAATACTTTAGTACAAGAGAAACACAACAATTTAATTTCATTTGCTGATTAAAATTAATTTTACATGGGCAGGTAAATATACACATGCCATTACAGAGACCAGAACTAAGCAGACCTGCAGCAGAGAGAGAGAAAATCCAGTCTCCCTAAATCATACTAGTTAGTTTGCCCTTTTAAGGAAACTCCTTTTCAATTAATCTGTGATATTTTAAACTTACACCAATCTGAAAACATCTCAAATATTTATTAACTCTGAAAAACTTTATGATTGCTGGCATTCAGAAAATTACTTCTGTCAAAAGATTTCATGGCAAATACCACTGCAGGCTCTTGCTCTCATTCTTAACACAGCAATAATTAAATGGTGAGAAATGTATTATGTCAAAATCGTCAAATGGGGATCTAGAGCACTTTGGTTGTTGTTATTGTTGTTTTATTTTGGGGTTGTTTTTTGGTTGGTCTTTCTTTTGTTTTCACTTTTCTTTTTGAACCCATGTGTGCTTCCAGGAAAGAAAGAACGTCATCAGGCAGAAGTTCTAACAGAACAAGCTGAAACATCAGTATCTCCACAGCAGGACTTGTGCCACCTTGCAAAATGGCATATAAAAACTAAAACAGTTTAAATTATACAAGCTGGTTATTTGGTATTAATTTTTAAGTAGTATTTTAAAGAGCATATAAAAGGACTCACAAACATCACGTAGCACTAGGATACGTGATCCCATTACTTTACAGTTTGATGAAACCTAGGGTGCAAGGCACATTTCGAAGTGTTAACTGATGAAGAGTCTTATTATACAGTACTGAATGTATGTAAAAAGATACTTTCACTTTCTTGTTAATACAATGGCTACCTACAGATTGTGAAGAAAGCATATATTCCCTTCAGAAACGCTGAAGCATTTTCCTCATTCCGTGTAAGAACACTAAGTGTGCAGAAACCCAAAGTACACTACATCTTGGAGGATGATGGTAAGTAATGTAGTCCAGAACGAGTGCAAAGCACAGCTCTAGTAAACAGTATTTGATTCTAGTAAACTCGAGAGATTAACACAAAGTCTACGGCCCAAAACCACACATTAAGTAGCCAGATCCACAACTAATCAATAGAAAGTATTATAAAATAAAATGTCCAAAATACACTGTGCTCAAACTGACCCAAACTCTTCCAACATGCAGGGCTTCCCCATTGTAGCCATACTCTATGACACTCTTTAGGTCTTCAAATCCATTCCAAACGATTTGAACAACAGATCCCTCACTGGATGCTTGACTGCTATTAGAATTCGAAGGATTTTTGTCTTGTGTACCAGTCAAATGATTTTGCTTTTCAAGTGGTAGATTTTGTTTTGCTTCTTGATGACGCTGTCTTGGGGAAAGCAGCTCATTAATTTTCCCATAAGATACTACAGGATTTGGATCCAAATCAATATATTCTAAATTCCACGGAAATACATGAACAGCATTGCATTTCAGAAATGCATGAGTTGTGGATACATTCTGTACGCTGGGAGGCTGGGACTGACATACTCTAAAAATGGAATCCATGTGAATTAAGTTCAGCATCTTGTCTTTGAAGGTGCTCATTTCATCATTATCACACAAAGTCTTTTGTTTCTGCTCAGATGTATTAGAGAAAATGTTGCCTATGAAATTCCATATATTTGGGAGAACATTTGAGCCAAATGTCACATTTGCATCACCCTTACTCTGCTCAAGGATTCCAGGCTTTAAGTAAGGTTGTTTGGCAAAAGGATCCTTTAATGTTTCTTCTTGTTCCATGTTATTTTTCACAAAATTTTTGAGCAGGATGTCACTTTCTGTGGAAGGTGTGCTGGTGATGTTCTCCTCGGGTCCATGTGTTTTGGGACATACCAGAAGCTCTGTGCATGGCTCTAATCTCCCATATGGGGCTGCTGGCACAAGTGTACCTAAGCATGAACAAAAGATGCCAATGAATGCATCCACTCCTGCAAAGCAGCTTCCTGGAGATGCCCGAGAGCCTTCGGAACTGCTTACCAATTCTGATGTAAACATGGGTGTGCTGTTCAACCCAGACAGGAAAGATGGCTCCTGGAAACACCACTCGAATCTGGTCAAGAAGATGTCTTTCAAGAGAGGAAGCATGCAGTTCCTGGGGAAATGTGATACCATTGTAAATTAAATACTGCATACATTTTTAACATATGTTTGAAGCAAAAAAAAAACCTGTAAGTCTTCAATATACATTTTGAAATATAAAATACAACTAAGCTCCCCCACATTTAGTATTTTCTTACAGGCTGAAAAGAATGGGGCATTGAACTGCTTTGAGTCAGAATCTCTTTCATCTATAAGACAAGAACATGAACTGTGGAAGGGGTTTTATTACCAGAATTTCCCAATCATCTGCTGTGAGTGGTTCCACTTCTACTTGCTGACAGGAGGACACGTGGGAACAGGGTTCAAGAAATACCTGGCAAAAGTAACACCAAAATATTTAACTTCTGATTTTTGAATATATAAAAACTCCATCTTTATTTCAACTAGAAAACTGAAGTCTCCTTCACTATGTTTTCACTACTTGGAACATACTTCATCTTAAGGACACTAGGTAATTCATAAGCAGATGAATGCTCAACGGATGGGAAATGCATCACATTAGTGTTGGGGATGTCAAGAAACAGCAAACATGAAAAGCTTCAGGAGCAGTGTGTTACTTTTGCTTGCCCCAGTTTTTGCTAGTGGCGGGGGGAGTCCACAAAGGGCTCCTGTGAATGTGTCCATCCCTGGTGGCTCTGAAATGATGGACATGCTGCTGGCCAAGGCTGAGCCAATTAGAGATGTTGGTTACGCCTCTGTGAAAAACATATTTAAGAAGAGACCAAGGTGGGGGGGGGCACATATTTCTTTTGGCCGGAGGAGGAGGAGGTGGTGGAAATATGTGAGGGGAAAGAGCAGCAATGCAGACACCAAGGTCAGTGGAGAAGGTGGGGGAGGGGAAGCTCCAGACACTGGAGCCAAGAATCTTCTGCAGGCCACAGTGAAGACCACGGTGGAGCGGCATGTCCCCCTGCAGCCCATGGAGTCCACGGGGAATGCTAAGATCCATGTGCATCCCTACGCCGGAGCAGATGGATGCCTGGAGGAGGCCGTAGTCCAGCGGGAGTCTCAGTGGAGAAACAGGCTTTTACAGACTGAATTAAGTGCCCCATGCCTGAGAGAGACAGTGGTTCAGCAAAGAGGAAAAAGCCTTGCTCTGAAATGGAACGGCTGACTCGGAGGTCTGTAATCTGCGGACAAAAGACCCCAGACCACAGCAGTTTTTGGAAAAAAGCTGTCTGCCCGTGGAAGAAGCTCACGTGGCAGGTTCGGGCGGACTGACACGTGTGAGATTTGGGACCCGCGGCTAAGCAGAAGAAAGGACTCCTCTCCCCTGAGCAGTGGAGAAAGATTTTGGTGATGAACTGACCTACCCCCACCCTGCCCATGCCTTGTTCCCTTGTGCAGCTGCTGGGAGGGAGGGCAGTGAGTGGAGAAAAGGGTGTCTTTGAAAGTTTTATTTCATTTCTCATTTACTTCTCTGATCCTGTTACAATAGAAGTTTTGAGCCTGTTTTATGCCCTGGTGTGTCTTTTTCTCCCAGTTTTCCTTATCTCAACTCATGAGCCCTGGGTGTATTAATTTGTGAGTGCCCGGCATTTGGCCAAAGTCAAACCGCAACAAGCTGTATCAGGTGATAACAACAATCAATTTTTAATACACCTTGATCACATAAACATCTTTCAATTTTTTAACCTTTATTTTTAAATGTCCAGGACTTCAGAAAGATGAAAAATTTACTGACTAGTGCACAAGTCTAGACAAAGCAAAACCAGCAGAAAAAGAAGGAAAAAGTACAATAGAAAAGCAAGCCCAGCTCCTTAATGAATGTCTTCACAGGGACCAGCCCCACATCCACTGAACAGTTCTAATGTCCTGTGTATCAGGAGGAATGGTAAATGTTATTGTGGCTGAAGTCACTCAGAATGCATTAAATATGCACTTCAAAAGTCAGTTTTTGCCAAAGGTTTCATTTGACAAAACCATTTTCAAACAACATCTTGCAATTAATTTTCAAAGAAACATCATTAATTCTTTTCCTGAGATAAAACTAGTTACCTGTCCTCTAAGAGAATTACGTCAGGTCATCTTTTATAAAAGTAACAATCAGTTTTGAATTCCTCTATGTCCTTAGTTTGAAGTTATAATTCAGAGGAATATCTTTTCCCCAGCACAGCAAATAGAAGACCATACTGTTATGAAACACAGCAAACATGTAACTCCTGAATCTGAAACAACAGCAAAACTACCTAATTAATCATATATTTACTCGATTGTACAGATGATTATTCCCAGGCAACAGCTGGGTGAGGTTTTCTTAGGTTTCCTTTGAAAATTGTTTTCCTGTTGAAGGCTATTAATTGCTAGAACTAAAAAGGGTAGATGCCTTGCTGCTCCAGTACTAAATTGGAAATTTCTGCAGACACATAATTTCTAGAGACGGTATGTTAAAAAAGTAAACAAGGTAAGATAATACACTGCTCTGAGTCACATTCTTTGATGCCTTCTACTAAGCTGAACAAAATTTTGCATATGAGAGAATAAACATATATGAATATACTACACAATAACACCATGTAGAGCAAAACTTTTCTAGTCTTGTTTAAATCTCTACCTATTAACAGAAAAAAATCCTTCAATTTGGAGATTTTAATAGTCCCATGTCAGAAAAGTCTGTCTGCCTCTTGGGCATCTCTGCAACTTCTGGTCAATGAAACAGTTGTTTATGAGAAATTTAAAAGTGTTCAAGAGTAAGAGGTGACTATACAAGAGGTACATTTATATAGCTATGCAAGAGGTGAACACACACATGCCAAGAGAAAGGACACACAGGGACATATGGTGAAGGGGCAAAAAAAATGATGAAAACTTAAGCCCCAAATAAGTTAAACAAGAATATGCAGGAAGTCAATAGTTACTTCAAAACAACAGGAACTCCAAGCAAAATATTCCCATTCCCAAATTTTGCAATTGCAGAAAAGTGTATTTTCTTAAAACTAGTGTTACTGAAGATAGTTGCTTCTGCCTTGCAAAGGCCTATCCACAAGCCTATCCTAACACTGTTTAAGCAATTGGTTTAATGAACAAATCTTTTCATGTTTGAAACATTTCATGACAGTTAACTTTCCTCATGAGCAGATGTAAATGAAGAAACTGTCGAAATACTTGAAACAAGGCCATAGCTAACTTGTGCAGTATTACCTTTTCACTTATCTTCCAATACACACTTTATTTAAATAGAAAAAAACAGCATTTCAAACCTGTTCTCCATCTGCGATGCCAAATTTCTCTGCGAAGTGTCTGTTAATCTCTGCAATATTTTCACCCTGGTGACTTCGATGCCTGATTTCCATCCAGCTCAAAAATATCGGCTGATGACCACAGGATACTTTCACAGCTTGACCCTATGAGTTTCAAAGAAATAAAGTAATATAAAACAAGCTAAGCAAGATGACTATCAGACAACCTAACCCTATTTGATTAGACAGATCAAAGGAATTAAAGATATTATCTGGATTTTACACATTGTTTGCACAACTCTCAACATAGAAGTGCATGTTGGTTTCAATTCTTAAACAGCTTTTTGTTTTTATGGATGATTTTTAAGTAACAAAATGAATTCTTTTTCCTTTCATCTGTATTATAGGGTATCAAAAAGTATTTTACAGAAATGTGTAACTGCACATTCCTATTTCCAAAATGAGGAAAAGAAATAAACCTATACTTTGATTTCACAAAAATTACCACATTTACATGGTTACCAAGAGTGTTTCTCTGACAAACTTAAAATAAGTAAAAAATCACATTAACTCAGACCAAAATGATTTTATCAATCTGTTTCATAGCTGCTCAGGTATTTTGATTTCAAAGTGAACAACCTGAATATGTTCGGTCAGTTTTCATAAAGACTCTGTATCTTACATGGTATCATTCAACTGATAACTTCTGTAGTTTGTTAAAAGTTACTATTTTTATGAAAATCAAGTGACCAAGACAACGTACACTGTGGATATACTACAGATTTACTAGTTAACATAGTGATGTTCTGTTCTTTCTCAACTGCATTCTAATAATTTCAAGTATTATTTTATCTTTTTTGTAAACTCTGAAAACATTTTCAGAGAGTACCTACAATGGTTCCAAGATCATTTTGTCAAATATAATATTTAATCCCCTGCATTCCCACAGATAAGGCATCACTCTGAGTGTCTAATCTTCACACAACATTGACTTTTATACATTTTATCATCCACTTATCTAATATCTTCTAAAATTAGATTCAGCTTTTGATTCCACTTATCCCCTTTTTAATATTTTTATTCACGAGGTGTATTTAATATGCTATTTCTATCAAGTTTTTAGAGATATCTTTTCATTTTGCAGCTCAGGTTAAGCAAAAGCAGGAGTCCACCACAACAACCCACGTTCAGAATGACACTACAAGACTTCAAAGCAACTGCACTCCTTTCTCCTCTCTCTTGCCAGCAGATCTGTAAAACACTCAGAAACTGCACCTGAAATGAAGCTTACATTTAATACGGCATTTATTCCAATTCCATCAACCTCCTTCTACTACCTCAAAGACAGAGGAGTAGGTTTTTACACGCCTGGATTGTTTCCTGTTGTGAAATGTCCTTTTCGGCCTTGGGAAATCAGAAGGTTACCCACGCCGAGGGAGGCCTGCCTGGCCCAGAGGGGCTGTGCAGGAGTCCTGAGCTTTGCTCGCATCTTTCTCGGCTCATTCCTGCCATTTTCCACCCTGTTCTGCTGGCACTCTTAGTTCTGTATTCACGGCACAAGAGGCACACAGTGTCTCCCGTTTCCACGTGTGAATGTTATTTACAATGTGAGGTGCACTCCCCATAACTGACCTCGCGTCCTCAAGAGGGCTCTGCAGGAGTCCCTTTCTGTAGTCATACATTTTATTCATGTGTACCAAGAAAGAGGATTCTGCATGGATTTACCACCTCACCTCCTACCTGAGTTATACATTTACACATAAATCGCTTAATGCTGGCGGGTTACTGTGAAAACTGGTATGAAATAGGGAGTGCTGAGACAGACGCAGATGCCCACAGTGGCAGACGACGATGGGGAAGATAAATTTTTCCCGCGTTTTATTAGGAATGGGTGACGACACCGGGCGACGCAGGAGAAGAGGGAAGGAGAGGTTCCCGATGTCTCTCTGTGAGGGGTCTCGGCTGCGGGAAGGGCCGAGTCATGAGGGAGGGGAGGAGGGCTCTGTGTCGCCACGGCAACGGAATGGGAGTGGGGGGGTGCCCTCACGTAATCCTCCCTGCCTGCCTGCTTGCGGCGTCCCTCCGCCCGGGCCCCGAGCGGCGCCGCCCCGGTACCTGGTGCAGGCGGAGGAGCGAGGCCAGCGCGGGCGGCAGGTGCAGGAAGCAGTCGCGGGTCCCGCTCAGGACGACGGTGGCGGCGGCTCCGCCAGGCTCACCACAGCCCCACATGGCCGCGGCCACCAGGACCTACGCGCCCGCTCCGCCAGGGCACGGACCCAACTACCGGTGGCGGATGCGGGGGGGTAATTGTCTCTGCCACCCCCGCTACAGTGGGACAACCCACTGCTGACCAATGCGAGCGCGGCATTTCCCACTGCCCGCCTCTGATTGGCTGCTGTGCCGCGAGCCGCGCCTCCTTCGCCCCTCCTCACGGAGGGAGCCAATGGGGATGTTGCTTCGCTGGTCGCGGTGTGCGATGGGAAGATGGCGGCCGGCAGCAGCAGCAGTAGCAGTAGCAGCAGTAGCAGTAGCAGTGGCGGTCCGGGCGCTCCGTGCCGGCACCACGCGCAGCTGGGAGCCTGCGAGTCGCGCGCCAAGTACCGCGAGGGGTGGCGGCCGCGCGCCGTGAAGGTGGGGGGGAAGGAGAAGTGGGTGTCGGGCGGAGCCGCCTCGGGTGAGGGGGCTTGGGGGGGCGGCCGGGCCGGTGCTGGAGTCCCGCGGCTCCCGGGGAGGGGAGGGGAGGGAGAGAGGGAGGCCCTGGGCCTTGCCTGCTGCGAGACAGGAGCTTCTCGTTACTGCAGCAGAACTGCGAGATTTGGGTATGTGCGTGTGCGCAGATACCAGTGTATCTGATATCAGTGTACAGCGAGCTGTAGCGGCACCTTCTAGGGCTGGCGTAAGAAAGAATCATAGAGTCGCTTTAAGATCATGAAGTCCAACTCGCATCTGTCTCCAGCCTCTTGTCAGAGAGTTGGAGAGAGCGATAGGGTCTCCCCTGAGCCACGTTTTTTCCAGGCTCAGCCCCCCCAGCTCCTTCAGTTGCTCCTCATCAGACCTGTGATCCAGACCCTTCACCAGCTCCGTTGCCCTTCTCTGGACTTGCTCCGGTACCTCAGTGTCTTGGAGACAGCGGTCCTGAACCGAGCCCGGGATTTTGAGGTGTGGCCTCACCAGTATCGGAACGATGGTTACTCCCTCTACACACACATAAGACACATCTCTTTCACTATCACTATCCTCCTGTAAAATTTCAAGCTCTCCATGCTTCATGAATTCTCAAAGCTATTAAGCTCTTTTCCAAATGTACACGGTGGGGCAGAGGACAGAGAGCTTGTGCATCCCCAGAGGGACGATGGCCACCACAGGCATCCAGCTATCACTCTGCACTGGAGGATACACACAGGAGAAACAGTATGGATGCCCCAAGTGTGAAAAAAGCCTTATTCGAATCTTTTCTCCCTGGACAAGAAAGAGGTAGAAGGACAAACCTACTATTAAAAAAATAATAATAAAAAAAAATTGCACCGTGAAAGCATCAGGTTCTTTCAATCCCTAGTTTCCAAAAGAACACAGGTGGGAGTATGCTGCTGCCATAAAAAGAACTTATGTGATCTGTCTGTAGAGACTGTTTTTTATAGTAGAAGTTTGAGAGCTGATTTCCTGAACAATTCCCACTTTGTCCAGAATTTTTGGGTTTTTTGTTTCTTTTTGTTTTTTGAGAAATATGTGTAACTTACGTGGTCTAAATGTTTGTGTTTTGGGTTGGTTTTTTTTAACAAACTCAGAATTAATTTCCTTTGATCTCAGGGTTTAGCTGCCTGTTGTACATAGTGACCATTGAAAAGCTTTGTTTAGAGTCTGTTATGTGACAGTCACTATACAAAGCAGAAGAGAGTGGTTGGTTTGATTTTTAACCTGCTGGGAGAAGACCTTGTTTCTCTCAGCATCCAGATTTATCTGTATGTCTTAAAAATGTACACTGTTGGATCACCATGGCAAAGAGACAGTTTGCACACATGGGATCTGCCTCAGGGAATTGTGGCAATTGTTTTTTTCCTTCCTGTGTGGAAAAAAGCAGTATTCCTCACCTGCATGATTTCTCTACCTATGAAGAAGACAAGATTTTCAGTGGTTTTTTCTGTATTTTGACAGTACCTCCTATGAGGTGGTTACTAGCAAGTCTTGCATGGAAATTGGCTAGACTTACGAGATTTTACTCAGCAACTGGCAGTAGAACTCTGACCTTGTGCAGGAAAGTCAAGTCTCATTTGTATTTCGTGATGTGTGAGAAGCTCAATTTCAGTTCCTGCTCAGTGATTAAGAGGTCCCAAAACTTACTGCCCTCCAAAACAGAGTACACAGGGGTTTTCAGCATCCTGAGAGAATTTGGAGAACAACGGAAAACATGGAGAAAATGCCTGCCTTTTGTAATAAAGCAAAAATGGAAACATTTTTGAATATTCATTGTTTTTGTTTTTTCAGGTTTACACTATCAACTTGGAATCTCGCTATTTACTGATACAAGGAGTTCCAGCACTAGGTGTTATGAAGGAATTAGTTGAACAATTTGCATTGTATGGTGCCATTGAGGAGTATCATGCTCTAGATGAATATCCAGCAGAGCAATTTACTGAGGTCTATCTTATAAAATTCAAAAAACTGCAATGTGCAAGGTATTGGACAGGGCAATATCTGCCTCTTGCTGTCTTAATCTTGCTGTACACCTTCTGTACTTGCAATGTGTTAAGTTGCTAGAGAGTTGGAGTAAAATACTTAGTTTTGCCAATACAATTTAATTCCCTTCAGGGTGGCCAAGAAAAAAATGGATGAACGAAGTTTCTTTGGTAGTTTGCTGCACGTGTGCTATGCTCCAGAATTTGAAACAGTCCAAGAAACTAGAGAGAAGTTGCAGGATAGAAGAAAGTATATAGCAAAAGCAACAAATCAAAGAGGTTTGTGACTAAATTTCCTATAAAATCATAAGATTCTTCAGGGGTGGGTGGGGTTTTGGCTAAAGTGCCCATTAAAACACTTTTTACCTCCCTCTTTTAAAGATGCTGTAGTGGGTTGATGCAGGCCAGATGCCAGGCACCCACCAAGGCTTCTCATTCACAAACTCCACAAACTGGACAGAGGGGAGAAAATTTAATTAAGGGGTCATGGGTTGAAATAATGACTGGGAGAGAGATCACTCACCAAATACCATCAAGGGTAAAACAGGCTCTAATTAGAGACGTGCATTGAATTTATTACTAACAAAATCAGAGCAGGATAATGAGAAGTAAAATAAGCCCTTAAAAACACCTTCCCACCACCCCTCCCTCCTTCCTGCTCTGCCTCCTACCCCAGCAGCACAAGGAGACGGGGAATGGGGGTTGTGGTCAGTTCATCACCCGAAGCTTCTCCTGCTGCACCGTGAGGTCCCTCCCATGGGAGACAGTTCTTCATGAACTTCTCCAATGTGAGTCCATCCCATGGGCAACAGTTCCGTGCGAACTGCTGCAACATGAGTCCATCCCATGGGCACCAGTCCTCCCAAAACTGCTGCAGCATGGGTCACTCTTCCACAGGGTGCAGTCTTCCAAGGATAGGCTGCTCCAGCGTGGGAGCAGGGCCCCTCTCTCCATGGGTCTCCCACGGGGTCACAGCCTCCTCCCAGGCATCCACCTGCTCCAGCATGGGGCTCCTCCATGGGCTTCAGGTGGATCCCTGCATCCCCATGGCCCTCCATGGGCTGTAGAGCCACAGCTGCCTCAGTGTGGTCCTCACCATGGGCTGCAGGAGAATCTTGGCTCTGGTGCCTGGAGCACCTCCTCCCCCTCCTTCCTCACTGACCTTGTTGTCTGGCAGGGCTCTATCTCTCACATCCTCGCCTGCTCTTCTCTGGCTGCAGTTAAAACTGCACAACCACTTTTTGTTTATCTTTCTTCCTAAATCTGTCACCACAGGGGCATCAACGCCATTTCTAATTGGCCCAGCCTTGGCCAGTGGCATGTCCATCTTTGGAGCCATCAGGGACTGGCTCTGCTGGACACTGAGAAAGCTTCTGGCAGCTTCTCACAGAAGCCACCCCTGTAGCCCCCCCGCTACCAAAACCCAGTCCATGCAAACCCAATACAGATGCATTTTAAGTATATTTACAGGAGAATGGAGACATCTCTCAGTATTTAAAGAACTATATCCTTTCCAAAGTAATTTTTTGGATTTCAGTAAGACTAAAGTAATGAAATCCTTTAGCTTTAATAATGAAGTATTTCCTTCACTTTTGGTTTTCCTTCAAACTGTTACCAGAAATTTAAAGCACTGGCAGGAAATTTTGGATCATGTTTTCATCCTTGTTCCAGCCTCCTCAGGCATGCCCAGAGGGACAGTTTTGGAAGGAAGATAACTATACCAGAACCTTCAAAAAAATTTCTCCAGCCCACATCTTTGCACTGGGGGAACGTTAAGAATGTGTTTACAAAGGCTCCTGTACTGCAGAGTTCCCAGACAGCACTGAAGGCTGGGCAAGCTGAGGAATAAACAAATTACTGAGCACAAGCCTTTTCTTTCTTGTGCTCACATACATAGGTATCTTTATTCATTGTGTGAGGATATTTAAAGGGAGTAAACCCACTGATTTTTATCATCAAAATACCTGGATTTTTTCAATGTTACAAACCAGCAAAGACACTAGAGACTGGAAAACTGGTTTGAAAGTTGAATTTGTTAAATTTGAAGCTTATAAAAAAAATCACAGGTAGCTGAGAATCAAATATCACTGATACTGTTTCTGCATTTTTATTAAAAGTTTTGTTCTTGGGCATTAGAACTAATAATGACATGAAATAGTGAAGGTGCATTTTTTTTGTTGTTTTAAAGATTGCTTTGTGTTAAAGAAAGTAGAGGGCCCTAAGAAGACAGCCTCAAGGAACTCTGAGCATGACTGTACATGGAGTACATCGAGATCACATGTGGCCAGTCACTGGGATCCACCCTGCTTTACAAGTTCTCATGGGGTATCCCACAACATGGCGGATCCATCTGGGAATCAGAATCTGAGCCTATTAACATCTCCGCACTATGGTAACAATTGTGCTGAAATTTCTGGGTACTTTGGTCAAAATACATCCCTAACTCCAACTGTGCATCCACAAGGACATCCTCCACCAGTTTCCTTAATGCAGCAAAGAATGGTTCCAGCTTACAATGGGATTGACAGGTTTATGCCTCGCACAACTCACCTGCAAGAACGTAAGAGGAAGAGAGAAGAAGGTAACAAGTTTTCCTTCATTGGAACAAGTGAGGACAATACTGAAGTTGTTATTGGTCCACAACTACCAGAAATACCTAAAGTGGATATGGATGATGAGTCTTTGAATACTTCAGCTACATTAATTCGAAATAAATTGAAAGAGGTATGGGTTCTTAAAGTTCTGATAGTTGAAACATTGGTACTTGTTATCCATAAAAACAGTGACTCTCTGATAACTTTCCTCAGTATTTACTCACTATTATCAGTTTATCTGCCACTTAAATTTAGTGCTCTTACTATTTAATTCTTCTATAATCTTGAAAATTGCAGGAAATTCTAGTCCAGACCTCTTACACTATACTTGAGAAAGTATAAATGTCAGTGCATGATCTTAAATGATTTTTCAGTAAACCACTTCTTTTTCCCCCACACGTGGGGCCATGATAACTTTGCAGGTAGTCTTGCTGACTCCAAATGTGCTACTTGTATCTGGTTTCTGAAAAGAAAATAATGGAAGTCACAGTTCAATGTAATTTTGCTCTAACATTTCTCATGCCATTAAAAGCTGTACAGAATCACTAATTCCATGCTGAAAAGCATGTTAAGCTATATGCCTTTTATGGAGGATATTAATCTTTCCTGATGGAACACTTCATTTAAATTAAGATATGAAAAAGCTCCCTTGACTATGACTAACTAGATTGATTTGAAAGTGCTTATCTTATAAGTAAGCACCTCTTATATTAAATACATTTCTAAAATACACATCAAAATGCACACTTCTGCTTTCCCTTCATTTCCTGAAGTACCTGCATTTAAAAAGCACACTAAACCTTGCTTGAAAACACCTGGTAGAAAGAAGGGAGATGACGTGTAATGCTCTTATCACTGAGTATCTGAAATCAGTTTGTGTAGTTAAATACAAAAATGGTAGTGCTAAGTCTTCTAAGTTTCACCATTCTTGTGTTTAATGCTTTCTTTGGTGTTACTTTTTTCCTCTAGTCAGCAGGAAAATTCAGTACAAGTGTGATGACAGTAATAAATCACTCCCAATGCTCAAATCTTGAAGATGTGGCCTTACTCTTAAACAAGTATAATAAAAGTAATGGTTACAGGTTACTAAATTCTTTTCCCCTCCAATTTAGGTAGCAGATTCTGTTTCAACAACGTCTACGGAAAAGCCAGAGAGCAGCTCAGCCAAAACACTTGTAAAGCAGAGAAGAAGAATATAGATACTGCTAGCAGCATCTTCAAACAGTCCTTTTGTAAATAATATCGTTTAAAATATTTTTATGTAAAAAAAACCCCACTTTCTTTATACTGTATTTCCCAGCGATTCCCTGTTAAAATT
Organism: Dasyornis broadbenti; assembly: GCA_013397935.1. Lineage (NCBI taxonomy): Eukaryota > Metazoa > Chordata > Aves > Passeriformes > Dasyornithidae > Dasyornis > Dasyornis broadbenti. Next base: position 2,498,087 of record VZRN01005751.1, on the reverse strand, counting down.
GTATCAATTTGTTACTTGGAATGAAGAAACCAATATACTGTATTATTGTTGCAGTGTTGTTCTGTGTACCTCATATTGTAACATATTTCATAACTCACAGAAGAACTCTATTGAGGTAGAGTTACAGAAGTAAATTCTGTTTATTCAATAGCTTTTACAGCAAAGGAATACTGAAACTTAGGAGCAACGTGAAACTATTACTATATCGTGTTTTTACTCTATCATGAAGGATGGTGAAGATGAAGACCCTTTTTAACAGTATTCAGCAGTGGAGTGACAACTTGGAGTTACTATTTAGTAGTTTCCCGGAAAACTTTCTGTTCAAATGCTATACTGGTCTGTTAAAAAAAAAAAAAAAAAAAACGGAAAAAAGTTAATTTTCAGTTAACTAAAGGATTTGTATTTAGTCAGAAAAAATACTGAACTGAAAGGTACTGAACTGAAAGGTGTATGCAATGAATATAATCTCTTGCTTTTTAGCTTAGAAAAGGTAAATCCATAGCATTAATGGTGTCATCACTGACAGTCAGAACATTCAAAGTTATAGCTGAAGGGGAAATTAAATTGTAACTGCTCAGCACTAGGACTTTGTGACCAAAGAATGATCTGGCAGGGAGGGCAAGAAGGCCCAGCTCCAGAATGAGATAAACTGGATGGAAACAGGAATGCTAGAGACAGGGATGACAATGTAAAGGACTAAAATTTCCCTTGGTGATGAGATTAATATCTGCAGCATTGTGTTGCAGTAACCCTGGAGTAGGAGTGCTCAGGGGCCACCTTTGGGAGCAGAACTGGCACTGAGAGGATGAGCCCAGCTCTGGCCTAAGATGCCCCATGCTGACATTCACAGGATTGGTGCTGGTGCCAGTGTCTGTAAGGAACTGGCCTGCACAGTTTTTTTGAACTCAAGGTTAATTTACCTTTATGTCTGGCAAACATGGTCCAAAGGCTTCTAAGAGAAGGCTTTCCTCTCTGACTGCTTTTTCAAAGTCCGCAAAAGAAAGCTTGCCATCATGATCATGGTCCTACAAAAGGAAGAGAATGCTTCAGCAAAGGATTATTACTTGTAGTTTTAACAGGTGTTTAAAGAACATGGATTCTGTTTTTAGTTTGATTGTGTGCAAGTGGGGATCATCAGTTTTTGCTCAGAAAAGATCTGTGTGGCTTGCATCTACCTAAGGCAAAAATGGTAGGGTTGAAAAATAGAGAAGATGGGCATAAGTAAAAGGAGTTGGGATTCAAGACTTGGTTTTAAGTGAAATTTTTTGACCGCCACCATAGAAGGGGAGAGTATATATCTTGATTTGATTAAAATATTGAAAGACAGTCCCTGGCTGATCTGGATATCCTAGATTAAGACAAGCTTCATATTAATAACCTTGTGTTTACTATTCTAATAGAATATATAATTTGGATAAAGACATTTCATGATCAATTGATAAAACACAAATATATTTAAAAATGAAGCTACTGCAGATGCCTATACTGATGGAGTAAATGCAGCTTACTCTTTTGCGTTTTCCAATTTTGATGGGCTTTGGCTTTGACTGGGCATACACATGTGTATGCACATATACACATGCTACTTTTTACATAAACTTTACAGTACATTCACATACTAAATTAATAGTTTCACGTGAGAATACTGGACTGGGACTCATTACATCTGGATTATCTTTCTGGCTTTCCACCAGAGACTTGCAGAATCCCACTGTTAATCAGACACCATTTTTTGTTACCTCACAGAAAGGTTTTAGTATTGATTAATGAATGTTTGAAAGACACTCAAGTATCACAATAAGTAAGTACTTACCATTTTCTTCAGTGCTATCTCTACCAAGTCCTTAACTCCCTCATCAGGCTCTTCATCTGCTGGTTGTATGAGAAGGCTGTTTTTAAGCATTTGAAACATTTCCTCTCTCGAAATGTATCCATCACCATTCAGGTCATAAACTTTAAAACAGTCTTTTGAAATAAAAATTTCAAGTTGATTACAAACTATAATCACATGCCATTAAAGCTGTTACCCACAGACAAAAACCGTGAATTGTATGTTGTGCAGCATTATCAACTGAGCCAAATTTATCATACATATGATAAAACACTCCTGGCAAACACTTGTGACAGACAGTGCTATGCATCACTACACACTAGTATCTTCTATAGTGCTTACAGCAGGAATGCATATTTTACTGCTTGTAGTTGTACTGACACACTGAATTACATCCTGGGCACACATCCTAATGCTGTGACATCCCTGATCAGTTCCCAGATGAATTTGTATAGTGCATTAGGGATGGTTAATGCTGCAACCTGGGAACTATAGAAACAATATGCTGTCATTCTCCTTTTTCTATTGTGTTTTTTTCACCCCATATGGCCTATTTTTTTCCCTCCTGCTTAAAATTCTAGAGCTCTTGCTATTTTTAGTCCTCCATCTTTACCATTATTGTGGAGGTTCTCATTACCATCTTACAAGCAGACTCAGTTTTTGATCTATGCTTCCAAGCTGAAGAACTGCTGGAGTTAATACAACTGCTGCTGTTTGTCCACTGTGCCAGTAAATGAATGTTGGCACTGGTCTTGGTTGGCTTGAGACTTTAATTAGCCAAAACCATGCTAGAGATACATCTGTTTCTAATTTTGTGTGTGACTACAAAAACATATATTTTGTGAAAAACTGTATGCTATAGAATAAGCTTCAGTTCAAATGCAAGATTTTGTAAGTAACAAGGTAACTGTGGTAACAGCAGTTTACACAGAGAAAACCTGTGTCTCAGAGAAGCCATTTCAGAACCCAATTTCATTGCATTAAACTATACAGAAGAAAACTTTTCAATTACCAAATACTTTACAAGAGTAACTGCTAAATTATAACAAAAGTTATGTTATTTGTCATGAAACCAATTATTACCAAATATTAGCATATAGATCAATCTCACATTTCATCTTGTCTTCCAGTGTCCCCCGAAGTAACACCGCTAAGCCTTCCACCCATTCCACCACAGTGATGCAGCCATTGTTGTCTCTATCAAAAGTGCTGAACACTAGGAAATGTATTAGATACATTTTAAATTTATATAATAGGGAAACAAAAAGGGAATGTTTTCTTAAATTCATTAAAATTATAGATTATCTTTTTCTCTGAAGATGTTTTTCTGCTGTCACCAAGGTATGATTACCCTTCTTGACTCTAAGATGTAACAATGCAAGGTATTCTGCCCTTCAGTTTACTGATCTTCCTCTGCAGAATCCTGCCTGGTAAGACATTTTTGATGTGTTACCTTCCTGACTTAACAACTACAGGAAGTATGCTTCCATGCAGTTGTAAAGCAAATAAAGCAATATCCCTTAAAATAAGGGGTAATTATGCATACAGATTAAGATTTAAATTACTAGCCTTTGTCTCAGCAAATCTTGGAGAAAGTAATTCTAGAAATAATATATATTAAATAGACAAATAACCTCCTGTCATGTAACAGAATATTTTTCTTTTCCCTTCCCTAAGCTACTTGCAATCTCACAGCTTCACTATTCATACAGCCTGTAATACAGTATTTCAAATCCAAGATGGAATTCAAAGTATTGACTGGCATCTATAATAATTTGCATTTTAGAATATTAATGAGTAAATTGGCCGGAGGAGCACCTCTACATGCAGAGCCAAAATTTTTTACTTAGAAAACAATAGGTTTGCTTTTGCAAACTAAAATCAGCCCCTTTGCAAGTAAGCATTAAAATAATTTTTAAAAATCTGTAAGGTAATGTCAGGTACCTTCCAAGACACACTTGACTTGCTGCATAAAATTGCAACAAGTTTTTATTTTATGGCATGTAAACAGCTCTCCTGCTAGAGAGATGGAGAAAGTTGAAACAAGGGATGGCTCTTGGCAGCCCAAGATTGGAAGAATGGCAGACTCATGCCTACTCTGCATACTCCCCTAGACACCCTACATCAAAGATCATTCCTTCAACTTTCACAATAACTGCAAACCTGTCTCTCATTACCAATCAGTGAAATCACTGTATTTTCAAGGGGTTATTTGGATCTTTACTCGCCTCCTTGTACTATCTGCCTAGGCCCTTCAATGCTGTTCACAGAGCCTCTATTCCCTATTCACTTAACAGAATGCCTTACTGGGACTTCCAGGCCTGAGCTAGAGGTGTCCCCCAGCAGTGACTGCAGCTCCCAGTGGAAGCACTGGAGAAGAGGGAAGTGACACGAGGCTGCTCTCTTCTGTCACAACACTGCAGCAACTGCGATAGAAACAGCCACAGGGCAGCACAACTGCCTCTAGCTGGTCTGCCTCGAACTAGAGCGTGAGCTCTCCTGAAGGAGAAGCTTATTCTGCACAAAAATAGAAAATATGCCATTTTCTCCACAACAGCGCCTGAGCGTAATGCCGTTGCTGTCCTGGCCGGGGTGAGATGGCGCTGTTTGGTATGGACACATCCATCGGGTCGGCAGCGTAATCCCAACCCCTTCCAGTTGTGTTCAGAGCTGTGTTTCCGCCTCACCTCGGTCCAACACCACGTCATCCGTCATGCCAAAGGCGCTGTGCAGGGTGTCTCGGAACACAATGCGGTCGAAGCCGACCCCAGCAAAGTGGCTGCTGGACTTGGCCACCAGCTTGTCGAAGAGCTTCATCAGACATTCCACTTCGCTTTTGTTAACTGTCCGGCCCAAACACAAGCAAACACAGGCTGTAAATGACGCTGGCAAAACACGAGCCAGGCACAGGGCTATGCCAAGGCCGTGACACCGATGCCCGCCCGCCCCACCCGCTGCTCCCAAGGGGGCGCTGGGGAAGTGCCTCCCAGGGGAGGCGAACAGCGCCACAGAAGATAAGCATGAGCGCAACGGGAGGCGGCCGGGCAGCGGCTCCTGAAGGCCGGGAGACACTCACAGTGCTTGGCGGATCGGGTCAGCGAGTCCACCAGGAACGTCCCCGGCTTCCTGCTCATGGCGGCCGGGAGCCGCTCCCGCCGCCGCTGCCGTGACAACGCGGGGGGGGGGCGGCAGCTGCCTCACGGGGCCGTTGGGCCGCACGGGCGGGCCATACATAAACACACAGGCAAAACAAAGTTCAAGTCTTACCACGCACGTAAAAAAAAAAAAAAAACAACTGCATTTCAGATGTCTAAAAATGTTTCTGGAAAAAAGAGCTAAAAGTTAAATACGACATACAATAGTGCTTGTTCATCTGCAGTCAGAGGATAAAAATATATTAAATCACTCTTTTTCCAACACTGCTCGTTTTCTACTTTGCCCCTCTGCTGAAACTTGGAACATGGGTGTAGGTGCCACCCAAAATTCCCATCACTGTCTCATGGCCTTGGCGTGGGCACACCGGGAAAACTGAAGGCTGAGACTAGCCTCCACCTTTCCTTCAGGAAAAAGGGGATGCAAGAGGAGACTCAACGTCTTAGGTAACATATTGCAAACTGCAGCACTTCCCTTTCACTACTAAAGCGGCTTTCTTGTGGACTGACAAAGCCCATAAGCACCTTAAACGGCTACACCCCTTCCCAAGCATGACAATAGCACTTGAAGCCTACAACTGAGCAGAACAGATAGTTACAGTCACACAATTAAAAAGACATACCGGCTTAGGTATTTGGAAGACTGGCTCTCATTTCCATTTTTATTTCTTTCTGTGGCAGGTGGTTGTGTAAAAGTCAAATAAGGTTTCACACAGGACAAAGCATTTATGCTATGGTTCATTACAAGTTCTTTTACCACAAAAAGAAAACAACCCCAACAAAACTAAACACAAACCCCAAATCAAACCCCTACCGTTCACCGCATGTTGCCTTTATTTTAACCTCACTGACAAGAGTGTCTAGAACTGGTAACATCAAGCCCAAGAGTATAAAATAGTCGATGAAAATATTCTTACTATTGTTTAGATGCACATTGCTGCAACTCAGTGGTTGTAGTTTCCCAAGAACTTGAAGACAGTTTCTCTGGCAATCAATGGCAATTCTCAATTTCTCAATGGCAATATGAAATCATCTTTCTCTCACAGATTTTAGTTATGGTTTGCAGACTGATAATCAATGTCTTAAATGTCTTGAAATTCTTGGCAACACAACATTTGAAACATCCGTATGCAACAGAGGTAAGTTCTAAGTTAGCACCTGTGCATGAAAAAAAGGGGTGGATCAAAAATGCAATCTATATTTGACTACCTGGGATGGATGGGCATTTGTTAAAGGCTAACAGAAGGCCCAGCAATCAGTATTTCAAGGGAAGATATAGTGAGAATTTAATGTAAACTAAAATCAAATGATTGCTCGTGTTTTCTTGTGTGCACATTTAATTTAAAAAAGTTTTTTTTCAGTTATCTAAAGCAACTAAATTAAAGTAACACAGCTTTATGACTTAGGTCAACATTCTGTAGCCCTCAAGTACAAAAATATAAATACAAACTGTTTAAACAGTATCTTTAATGAGATTCTGGCAGTAGTTTTTTTATCTAACAAGACACGTCACATAACAGATCTGCCACTGAACTTGCTTAGAGTAAAATCAGCTTCAATATGAAGCTGTTAAGGTATCAAAACCCTGCTTTTTACATGCTAAATATCTTCAGCAAGTGTGCACTTAAACACAGCAATGAACTTAACTATAACTAAATACATCCATGAAACTCTGCAAGTGAAATGTAATTAATACAACTGGTTACAACAAATGATTACCTGCATTTTGTTAATTTAAAAATTGTACAAATCATGCAAAACAACTCTAAAGATAATGCAAAGAAAGCTACCAGTGTTTGCAAGAAGTTTTCAGTTAAACCAAAATTACATTAAATGAAGTATGCATATTTACTAGCAAAGGTCTATCGCTATTTCAAAGAAGCAGAGGTAAAATCTTTAGGTTTTCACTGTCAGTTATACTGCAAAATGTCATTGCTCTTGCTTAATGCAGAAGCACATGCTTGGAAGCTCAAAACTGCTTATTCAGAAAAGTCTGCCGACAATAGCTCTAGCTTCCCAGGAATGCAGAGATGCATGGATTAAAAACAGCAGAGATTTGCAAGAATCAAAGGAAAAGGCACCCTATTCAGGTAGCCAAAATGGTAGCATTCCCTTTCTTATTGCATGGAGATGGTAATGGGGCAGATGATACACATTTCTACAAAGGCAGCCTTTTAAATGTTATCATTAATTTTCCATTAGCAGACACCAACTTATAGTACTTTATGCATAATATTATCCTGCAGGATGAACTTGGGATTTAATTTGTCCTGATTTACAAATAAAGACTATTACTAATGCTTCAAAAGACTATTTTTACTATCTAAAAAGTTTAACTCTTATTTTCCAATATTTTTCACCTCAGCTGGCCTACCATCTCATATTGTCTTAAACATCTAATACTGCTTACTGGAATTTTATAAAAGTTGTACCTCATGTATTAAGCAGCAGGCAATAACAATGGTCTTTCCCAGCACAGCTGCATCTGGCTGGCTATTGAAAGATTAGGAATATTTCTAAAACACAGGAAAACTCATGCAGTTTGGTAAAGTTTGCTGTCATTTCACAGTTTAAGTTTCCTTTAGTCATTGCACTTCTGTTGATAGTCTCAGATTGTTTTAAAATATTATTCTGAATCTGAATTTGAACCAGCAGTCTTCTTTTTCTTCTTTTTACCATGTTTCTTGTGCTTCTTTCTCTTTTTTGTTTTATCCTAAAAAAAAAAAAAAGTTATTGTATAATACAATTGCCATCTATTACATTCTGCTAATGCAAAATGAGAGCACAGAAAGGATATCTTTGCAAAGACATTTCAAAAGAGATTTCTACAGAAGCCTATTGAGAATTTACAAAAAGAAAATTCATTCTTTACCCAGCAATTTGCACTATTATGAGCAGTCTTCAATTTAAGTTTATCTCCACCATGGTACGGCTATTTCACACCTCTCATCACTGTCACTATTACATTTCCTAATATTTTAAATTATTTTCGGTGCTTTATAGATTACTGAGATAGTAATAAGGAAGTGCTTTGACAAGTAGTGACATCTTACATATTTGGGAATAACTAGGATGTTTACAGATTTTAAAGTAAGCACTTCAATTCACCAGGCAAAATTAAATAGCTCAATTGCATTTGGCTAGACTATCACTTGCACCTTGTTTAAAATAAAACAATTATGATCTCAACTGTAAATATAAATACACTCAAATTAACCCTACTGGATTCAGTCCTAAAGCTGGTATGCTGATCACTGTAATACAGAAGCTGAGAGATGCAATCTTGTCTTTTTGCAAGCAGAATTTCAACTGAATTCTCAAATAGGTGTGGCATTACATAAATGAAACAATCAGTATAAAAGCTTTGTTTTATACATATTCCTTACACATACAAACCTTTTATGAAAAAAAACATAATCAATCACTACAAATGTTATGGCAAGCAGTTCATATGATTCTGAAAAAACAAACAAGCTCCATGGAAAAATGTGTACTGAGTATCACTGACATCACTATGCCTGTATTTTTAGGTGACTAATGTAGACCTTCCCTTTGACCTACCTCATCTGGACAACTAGGATACCTAATTAGGAACACTGCTGCTGACAGGAGAGATAGATCACAGACATCTCAAGGGGGGATTTAGGATCCCAAACCCACTATACTCATAACTGAGGAACCTCAGGTAGATGTGGTAAATCTGGATTCTATATAAATCACTGCTGAACCTTCCTCTCACTCTTACCAACAGATACAAATAACAAAATTGAGAAAAGTAACAGGTTGCTGGCAGCTTTGTATTTGGTTGCAGGAAGAGCTATAGGAAGAAGGCAAGCCTTCTCTACCATCTTTCCACGGTGGTAGAGAAGCCTTACCAAGGAGTTACACATAATGTTAACAATGGAACAGCACTGATGTCTGTCTGTGTGGCAAACTGCTCCCCTACTTGATACCATACAGGTCTCAGTAGTTCTAGGAGGTTGATACAGAATAAAATACAGGCTACAGCAAGTGTCTAAATCTCAAATCACATATAGGTAAAAGTGACAAATTCTTCTTTAACAATTGAAAAAGTGACTTCAGTAAGCAAATAGAGAAACTGTTAATTTAGATGTAACAGTAGACTATTGCTATAAAACATCTGTCTTACTGAAAAATGTGAAATTGTAAATCAACCAAGTACAGAGTATTTATATCCTAAAACTACAATGTAAGAGGGATACTTGCTGTTTTCTCTTTTTCCTCATTGCTTTTCTTCTTTTTCGCTTGCACCTAAAGAAAATTAAACCAAATGTAATATCGATAAAAAGCTGATTCACAAGAAAATTAATTCAAAATTACTTGTAGGTGATAGATGCTAGACTAAACAATCCTTAGAAGTTTATTTTAAAAAGGAAAACAACTTTGAAAGCACTGCACTCTTCAACTGACCTGTACAGAGAACAATTTCAAAAATATATTAAATCCAAGCTAGATCATTCATTCACTCATATGAAGCAGTAAGCTACAAACACTGTGTAACACTTGAAACTGAAGATTCACACTGACCTCCTCTGCCTGATCCGATTCAGATACGGATTCTGACGATAAAGGTCCTTCACTACGATCTGCTTTCTTCCTTTTCCTGTGGTGATTTTTACCTTCCTATACAAAATAATGTATTTATGAGTAAAGTCTAAGCTTTCAAATTCTATAAAACTTCTGCTTAAAATTTAACACTGAAATATCACTTCTGTGTTGTGAAATATTTAAAATATTATTGACATTAAACTAACTACCCATCATCATCAAATTACCCTACCAAACTGTTAAAATGCTTTTAGTGAAAATAATAATTTTATGTATATTCCTTTTTCTCGTTACCAAGATACAGCAGCTTTCTAAAAGTGAGAGGAATAATAGTCTCTTATTCTAAATAATAACACATGGAGGAGTGAGCATTTTAAAATAAAACATTTCACCGCTTTTAAATAACGAGTAACTGAAGATGTCTCAATATATGCATACAAACACTGCCGCTTCAGACTCTTGTTTTGTTCATGAAAGAAAAAGCTCCTTCTATGTTTGCGTTGAACCAGGACAAGCTGTCCCTGCCAGCTGTACTTCCAACACATCGTATTTCATTCCAGTGCATTTAAAGGACAGGTTTTTTTAAATTTTGATGCTGACATTGTTCTGATGAGCTACTTTTCTGCTCACTGAATTTCCTTTGCTTTGCACAAGGCAATGTGCTCCCAAGACTGAAAGTACTTTCTCTCACTCAGCTTCTAAGACCAGAAACTTCCCAAAAGAACTCATGGGAAATACACAGGCTGCAGCCCATCTGAGACATTGGGGATCTTCAGGTAGGACAAGAACTCTAGTTCTCAAGTGCCCTTTGCTTTCAGAAGGTGTGTGAAAGTAGTGTTACAATAAGGGACTATTGTAGATACTTAGTCTTCAAAGAGAAGTCACTCAAGAGGAGTTGATGGGAAATAGACACTGTAAAACAGATGCAGGAGCAACGAGGGAGAAATCAGTACATTTGCCTTATGCAATGGAGAATTTGTACATCAGAGTCAATACTATTGACTGGAGCAGTAGAAGCCAACATGAGAAGAAAGAAAGGTAACTGGAGAGAAAGACTAGGGTGGACTCTGAAAGCCTTTTTAGTTTACCCATAGCGTAGGAATAACTAAAATTGAAATCAGTTAGATTATTTACATTAAAGATAATGGATGAGTGTACAAAATGGTGTAGTGGTGGAAGGAGAGAGGATTTTCATGCTTAGAGAAATGACCGAATAAGGTAGTTTTTCTTAAGCTAAGACATTTTTCTCTGCAATTCTTCAAAGCTGTTGTAAGTACAGTATCTATAATTATGCCTACATATAGATAAAGAGATCCTCTGCTTATGATTCTTAATTTACAGCAACAAGCCAATAACCTACCACATATGCCACTGAAAATATCACACATTTTTAGCTCAATGTGACAGAAAAAGGTAAACCCCAAAACACTACAATGCAGCTGATCTTCTAGATTAGATACAGTTTTAATTTACCTTTGCAACAAGAACAGATCCAGTAGTTTCCACTACCAATTACCAAAACAGGAGCTGAATCCAACTAAAAGTCTACTTCAAATTGGGTGCACTGAATACCTTCTGACTGTGTGGGTTTGGACAGAAAATTTCCATAGGTGTAAACTGAGGCATTCAATATTAAAAAAAGAAAACTCCATTATGTATGCAACATGCAATTCTGATGAAAGGATTTCAAGAATAAAAATACCTTCTCTTTTTCACAGTCTTCCTTTGACCTCTTCTTTTTTGTGCTATCCTAAATAGAAAGGAAAACAAACCACAACAAAATCATTTCATGAAAAAGGTAGAAATCTGCCAAGCAGACTGACCAATAGTCCTTTTATGTCTATTGAAGGTAATTCTTGAAGATTGTCCTTTCTACCTTGCAGTTAACAAGAATAATATAAAAAGCCATAATTTTGATGCAGCTGCTAATTACCTGATCCAGCAGCATGAGAAGATCTGTATGGAATCAGGTAACAGCATCCTTGCAGGACACTTAGAGAGTCTCTGGGAAGGACAGCAGCCATCACTGCTGTAACCATTTATAACATGTAACAGTCAGGAGTCTTTATTCTTTATCAATATTCATCTCTGCTGATCAGACAGGGTTAAGCAGGTACTGCCCCAGAGTTTTCTGCAGTAAGGGTATCTCTGGGTCCCTTTATGTAGCAAAAGTTTTTTACCTCCCATTAGCACCAATTCATAGGTGTCTGCAAACATTCATTACAATTTATGCTCCACTGAATTAGGTATTTCAGTAAAAGCCTGTGATCAAGTCTACACACAGAATCTTAAAAAACTCACTTATTATTAATATTTAAGAAAGAAGTACAGTTACTATACCCTGTAATACAGAAAAATGCTAACATAAAAGAACAAACTGCCTCATGTATCTTCTTCACTTTTTTGTTCATTCAGTAAGTCCATGTATCTACATTACTGTACTTCAGAAAAGGAAAAAGACAACTTCCATTTAATATGCATTTGGGAAGGGCTCAGTTCTCCAACAGAAGACTACTGAGATATTTAGAAAGGCAATGTTCTGGCCACTGGTATCCTGCAATACCTGCATATTCGGAGATGGTGTTCAATTAAATTGCATATTCAAAAGAACATGGTAAGTGTTAATGTAGTATCAAACTGAAATATTTGAGCAGCACAAAAGCTGCATATGTCTGAATTCAGAAAAATAACTACAAATTGCTGGAATAAAGCATGTTCATTTTCTAAAGATCAAATTACTTCTGCTAGGCATTGTGGCCAGTGCAGGCAAATTCCATATTACATGTGGAAGATACAAGTGCAGCTCAGGCCCAATGAGAATACACAGCTTTAAATGTGAAAGATGAAAACCCATATTAATATGTTGAAGTCAGAAATCTTCAAGTTTTTATAACATCAACCAAGAAAACTTGCCAAGAGCAATACATCTGCATATTTACCTTGCTGTCTGACTCAGATTCTGAAGTTGTGCTTGCTGAAGATTTCCGTGAGGAGCGATACTTCTTTTTCCGTTTTTTCTTCCCTTGCTTTTTATCCTATCCACAAATATTGCAGAAAAAGAAGGAAAAATACAAATTTGAATTTATTCTCACTAGAATTAAAGATTTACATTAAATGTAAAGAAAAGGAAACATCAAATTCCTACATGTTATAATGTTCTCCTGAGGAATAAAGTACGCTACAATTGATTCTTTTACTGGAGGACCTTCATAACTCTTCTGCATTGAAAATCCAGGTTCTCTAGATTCTGTTTATTATTTAGACGTGTGCTGTAGAATCTGGTTATCTGTAACAAGGATTTCTGCTAGACAGTAAAAATGGTATTTTTGCATTTTTATGATTAGATGGGGCATTCTATAAAATGGATCCAGTTTACAAGCCAGGACGCCATATCTGTAGTGTTCATATAGAAAGTATTGAACAGATATGTATGTCTAAAATTCATAACTTTATTATATATACCAAATGCATAAAAACTAAATGGTTTTATCCAAACCAAGCCCTCAAAGAATATTCTAAAACATATTACCAAAATCTGTGTTAAATAAACCTCATGAACAAAACACGATAGATTCCAGTAACTTAGCTCTTACCTCATCTTCTGAATCAGATGAGCTGCTGGAAGAATCAGAGCTTGATGAAGAAGAGGAAGATGAAGACAACTTGACCAAACACAACAAAAAGTGAAGCTTGTGAGATGCAGCATTTTGTCTGGCTAATAGTCAAAAGCCCATCCAAACAATCCCGTTAAAATTTCTTCATTTTCAAAGCATAACTAATAAAATTTTACTTCAGAGAAGCTAGTCTTTACATAGACTTTTTAAAAATAAACTTCTAAACCACTTCTTGCATTTTTCATTTAATAGTATCTTTTTAATGCTCTTTTCTTCCTTTTCATTTTCCTTGTACAGAATGTATGCAAACACTTTCTAAATAAAAGTAAGTTAATTTAACATCTAAAATCAAAATTACAGCTATACTTTCTCTTTCCAAGAAAACTTAAGTGACAAACAGGAAAAACCCCAAAGCAAAAAAGCTAAGAAAACTGAAAATTTTGCTCACCCTATTAGATTTCTTCTTTTCCTTTTTCTTTTTCTTAAAAATAGAATAGAACAACTGTTACTTTGGCATAATTTTCTTTTGGCAGGCGTTTAGGTTAATGAACTTTGATGCTGGCTTTTAAAATTATTTATGAAAAGTTTTATTGAAGGTATTTATGAAATTCTTTGTTGGCAGCATTGATGATAAATCCAATTCCAAACACAGAATGTACGCAATTGAAAACAACTTACCTCTTTCTTTTTGGAGGAGCTCTCATTTCCACCCAGTAATTTCTCCCTGTGTTTTTCCAATTCTTTTCTCCAGTTCTGAAAACAAAACCAAACAGAAACAGTAACAGGAGAGTAATTTATGAACAGCTTTTTTTTAAGCTCTCCTCTATCTGACATTATAATTTTAACAAATACCACAGAAAATAAACAATACATAATGTTAACAAAAGCTGTAATATACTTGATTTTACAGATGCTTAATATTCATCAAAATACAGTGTTAGCTCAAACCGTAATGTTTATGTTACTTGGCTTTAAGAGATGGCCATTTATTTTGAAAGTCATCAGTTATGGTATTTTTGCTTTTGTATCACAGTGTTCTTACTTGAGCACTTTAGAAAATCAGGGTACCCTACCAGAAAAATTGTGATTTTAACTTAGTTATAAAAACCACATGAAACAAAACTTCAAGACTACTTCTCCTGGCCCTTCTTCAATCTATGGGTGTCTCTAGTGTACTACGCACATCTTCATAGAAATACTCTTATTTTGTTAGGCCAGGCACACCAGATGAATGACTAAAAGTCTCCTCTCAATCCTCCTTTTCAATTCCCCACATGGTCTCTAGGTTTATCTAAAATGCCCCCAAACATCCAACCTGTCCCCATCAAACTGAAAGGCTGCTAGGTCAGACACATCATGTGCTCCCTTCTTTATTATTCTCACAATGAAGCTGTATTGGTACTGTATTGACAAAACGACGATGATCTGCATATTGGGCTGAGGGGACAGAAATATCGGGAATCAAGTAACGTGTGCAATGCAGGATGATACAAAGATCCCCATGGCAGCACACTGTGAATTAGCTGAACAGTGCTGCTCAGGGACATGGCAGATTAGCCAGGATACCATGCAGTGTGTAATGTTCTTCCATGGATCAAGGCAGCATCTGGGGAATAGTGCAGTGGGCTGTGTACTTTGATACAGCAGGTGCCCAGAGCTACCTGAGGGGTCTCTCACAACAGCCTGTGCTTCATTATTTTAAAGACTGTGCTAGTGTTATGTTTTAAACAGAAATGCCCAACAACTGTCAGTAAAACAGGGGAGACAGCACCTCATTCAGAGACCTGTTATCTTTTCAGGCTTTGAGAGATTTGTTTTTAGAAGCTTTAGTAATAACTCATGGCCATTTGACGATTCCCTGCATCCCTTCCTACCCTTCTACCGTACTGAAGGGCTGTTAGCTTCTATGCATGCCAATTTCACTTATTTCACATTAAGCAAAGATAAAATCAGGAAAGGAATATCATAGAATACTAAACCAAACTCACCAAGCTAAAACTCAAAGAGCACAGAACAACTGATCCACTCAGAACAGCACTCCATGGCCCTCCAAATCCTGGTACTTCTTAGGCAAAAAGGGACAGCAAGGATACTATGCCCTTCCAGTAACAGGGGAGGAGCATAATCTACTTCAACCAGAAACTTATACACAATTATGCAATTACTGCCTGAAGCTTGTCTCAAAATACCAGGACCCAAGAAGAAACATAAACAATTAAATTCATAGTATACTAATTTCTTCCTTGTATACAACAGGGAAACCATGCTGATCTTCAATAGGTACCGAACACAAACATCTGAACCTCTGCATTTATATCAGGGCACCAGCACATATTGTAATCATCTTAGGATGAGAAAAAAAACAAGTGCTTCACAGTCCTGTCTGACTGAAGGCCATTCTTTGTGCCTTTTCCCATAGTAATATTACATGTATATTCCTTGCCAAAGACATCTGTTTCCAGTAATACACTTTTTTTCACTATACTTGCATTCTGTGACCTTTAACAAGTGAATATTAGCACAACAGACTTTGGTTTATCATACCTGAAAATGCACTGTTTAATTTATTATTATACACATATGTATTTGTATAAACATGTTTATATTTATGACAAGGATAAGTTTTATTCACCAGCAATTTTAAAAACTTTTAATATAATGTTTCTCTGAACTGAAAGTAGCTCTTCACTGGTTAAGTTGTAAACTTAACTTCCAATATCAATGAAATAAAACAGTTGGTAATTAAAAGCTCAAGTGAAGTGAAATATTATGGCTACTTGATACTGTAAATGATAATAGAAGAAAAGTAGCATGTTAGATAAAAAGAATCATGTATGAACAGGTAATAACATTACCAACCTCATTCATCTTTTCTTCAAACTCAGCCAAAGCCCTGGATCCTTTCTTTTTCTTTTCTAGTTGCTCTTTCACTTCTTCCCTGTATGAAAAGGATGATAGATCACAATTTTGATAATTAAAAATACCTTTTTCAATGTCTAACTTTTTTGTAGAGTTTTTTTGAAGTTTAGCCTTGGTTGAACTTCCAAGAGAAGAATGAAAGCATCTTAGATGTTACACATATGGTAACCTAACCCTAATAACTTAAGTACGGTAGTTAAATCCCTCCAGAAGATCTAAAGCAAACTTTGCAATTAGGTAAATTGTTCTCTAATGTCTTATGAGGGCAGGCAAAGGGATTGAACATAAAGTAAGTTGTTGATTATATCTCAAAGTGATGATTTTCTTGAGTAGGGTAAACTGGATTCTAAGAATATACCAGCAAAATGTTTTTTTAAGAGATTAATTTGTTTACAAATTAAATATATCTACAAGATTTAGGTATTATGATTTGTGAGAGAGGTAAAATGAAAACGTTTTCCTCTTCTGAGAAACTGTTGCCAAAAAAATATAGGCAAATGAGAAATATACATTTCAAAATGAAATTCTATTGTTTTTAAAAGAAGAGACTGTATACATGTTTAGAAAGTAATACCTTGGTCAGAGAGAAAAAATCTTTCAAAATTTATGACTCGATATTCTGGGGAGGAGGTAGGTACCAGTGACATTTTAGTAAGAGGGAACAAATCTTTTACTTAAAAGGTCAGAAGAGTAGACAGGCACTGCCACTCACCATGTTGGTCTTGGCCTGTTCAAGTAGTCTTGTATTGTTGGTCCTGAATTTGGGGCAGGACCTCGTGCTCTGGCCATAGCTATGGGATT
This sequence comes from Dasyornis broadbenti, assembly GCA_013397935.1. Taxonomy (NCBI): domain Eukaryota; kingdom Metazoa; phylum Chordata; class Aves; order Passeriformes; family Dasyornithidae; genus Dasyornis; species Dasyornis broadbenti. The sequence continues at coordinate 2,481,201 of VZRN01005751.1, read as the reverse complement.
CATATAAGCCTTGAATATGAAACAACAAAAAGAAATACAAAATTCATCAGTTGCACTATGATACCAAAATATCTTGTTTGTTCTTCACAGAAACTTTTTATCACTCCTCGAAAAATAGTTCTGACTTGTTTCTAAGAATATCTAAACCAAGTTGAATCAGTCTGGCAGAAAGACTCAAGTAAGTGCTTTCAGTTGGAGTTATACTGTGGCAGAAAATACTGATCCACAAAAGGACCATGTTCCTTACAATAATTCCCTTCCCTAAGCAATGATTTTGTAAACTAAGGATAGTATAATGATTTCTGAAATATTCTTCCTTGGGATATAGAAAATGTAATTAAATTTCAGTGTTCACTCTCTGGGACAACTGATCCTATGCCTTTAAAGTTCTGTTTGAAATTACTGACAGCTGAGTCACTAAATTCTGCATGAAATTTCTTGCACCAAAACAAGAAAGCAGTAGTACTTTGCTACAAATATGCATGTATCAAAATTCTGTGACTCAGGGCTAAGGAGGAAAAATCCCACAAAACCCAAACATACATAACCCCAATGTTACGAGGTATTCCATCTTTCAAACCCAGGCACCCTCTTAGCGCTATAAAAGATTAAATTAAAATTTAGAATTCATAATCCACCTCAGCGGTTAATGGAAAAGCTCATAATTTTTTTATGTCAACTGTATTTTGTTCATATGAGAAGGAGGTACGTATACCCTCTTATCTCATTGGCTTTTATCACTTTATCATCCCAACTCTTCACAATTTACTTCTGCAGAACATAACACACACTGTTCTTACTGTTCAGTTTGGAGATGAGGAAGAAGATCAAACAGCCAAAAGAATGACTAGCTTTGGTTGCCCAGTCTGAGTCAACTTTTTAAAGAGTACAACATCTTGGAGACTCAAAGCACCCGTGTAGCTCTCACATGTCCAACACTGCTTTTTATCAGGCATTCAGAAACCATCATGCATAGTAAGTGAGCATTTGTGAAAGCTGGCAGAAGCAGCAGCTGCTGCCTGCCCTCCTGTTGCTCCCACTGCAGAAGCAGTGACCACAGCAATGCTGAGTTTCAGGACTGAACTGGAAGCAGGCTGGTGGCCTTCAGCTCCTGGGGACACATTTAGTCCTGGAAGATGGACTCCAGGCTCTGCCTGGGATGGGGTACCTGGCTGGAACAAAGCACTGCCCACACGAGTTTGGTTCAGATCCATCAGCTAGACCACTCTGAAGCAATCCGAGGACTCTTTCAAGTGCAGCATTTTTTGACTCAAATTGACTTTGCAACTCTAACAGTGACAGTTCCCACCATATCTTGGCGCTTTGCATTATTGCTTTAATTCACACAAAAAGGCTAACTAATACGGGCAAACAAACACTGAGGCATGACAATTGAAACAAGTAGCAGAGGGATGTATGCACTCAAGTAGTTACAACACTTAGAAAGGCATTCACATTACAAATCTAAAAATCAATAAAACTTTTGCAATTGAATTCATCTTTGAGTGAAAAAGGAGATCCTTCAGGAATGCAGGACAGCACTATCTGAAGACTATTTTCACTAAACAAAGATAATTTCAATGTACTAGATCCATTATAAACTTGGTTTACTCCAGGGAGCACGTTGACTTTTGGTTGCTATTCAAAAATTTGTATCTGAAAGCTCTTCTTATACAATTATTTTTTTAAAAATGAGGTCTCTTGCTGCACTTTAATAAAAATCAGCTACTTTCCTACCTGAGCTAACAAGTCATGAACATCCCACCACCTCAACAAAACTCTCTACCTGAAGAAGAGGTTACAACTGTCAAATGCTGATTTTCTACTTGCTCAAACTGCCCCTGGATAACTGGCTAGGAAGCTTCCTCCCTTCAGTGGCATTCTTTAACTTTACCACAGCAAGCATATAATGATTGTGTACTGCTCTATATTCCACGATTAGGAAATTTATCTGTCTTAAACTTACTTGTCTTAAAACATTCTTATAATTTCAACTAGGTTTATTTATGAAGAATAACTCCACCAATAAACATTTTTGAAAAGTATTTACACTACTTTGCCAAACGACACATCCCTAGCCAGAAGGAGCACGGAAATGCACCCTCAATAAAGAAAGTGATTGTCTGCACATTCATTTTCTTCTTTTGGCAGTTTGCTCAAGCAGCTATTAACAAAGGTTGCATAGCTTCCTTGCTCATGAAAAGTGTAAGGCACCTTCTGTCAGGCAGGGTTCTCTGGGCAACCAATACTATTACTTGCAAGTATCCTGTAGATGTGATAAAAGCATGCTTATTTTCCATCTCCAAATAGTCAAAAACGATGGTGTATTTAAGAAGGAACATGGCACAGAAATAACAGTAGGAATCTCTATGATCACGCATGAGGAGCAATGGGTCCTATATTCTAACTTGTCTGTATTAAAAGCATGATGGCATAATGAACATTATATAGAAACATAAAGATTTGCTGGCATTGGTAGGTATATCCTAGCTGTCTCATTAAAAGAAAATCAAGAATAAATAAACACACACCCAAAAACCTTACAGTACATTTCAACCATAGGTCCAGTCTTGGAGCCCAATACACTGTCAGCTCTTTCTTAGTAGACTCCATTTTTTTGATATATCAATAAAGCAACCAAAGGGATTTTGCCATCTATCTGCACAGTATCTGAATCCTTCATGTCTATTACTATACTATTCCACCAAGGTATGCAAAGATGTGAATGGATCTGAGTACAAACCCATAACGTATACAAGAAAGAAACAAAGAAAGGGAAAACCATAAATGTATTATGATTATAATTTGTGTTTAATCATAAAATTCAGCAGCAAACTTAAAACGTCTACATGATTATGAGTAGAAGGTGAAAAAGGCTGGTACAAAAACATGTAAAGAAAAATAGGAGGAACGATGACTGTGTTACAGTTATGTATGAACTCAGGCTCGGCAGTCAGGTGTGTAGAAGCACTTTTTTTGCCTGCTGAGCGCTGGATCCCGAGGCAGCAGAGTGCTGCGTAAATCTCAATTTCAGATCTCTCAGGTACAGCTGAACGCCAAGTTTAAGGAAATGCGGCTTAGCAAGGATCAGAGCTACTTCAGCGAGTGCTGCAACTCCCACTGGGAACATTTTATTTTTGTACGGACCAGGCCAGCATCTTAATCACCTTCCCTTGACAGATGACAAAGCAGGCGTCAGTCAAGATGCTGGCTGATTTGACAAGGCAATCGGAGGTTCAACTAGGGAGCCACGAGCACGTGCCGAGAGAAGAACAACCCACCCACACGGGGCTCCGGCAGATCCCGGGGCGCCCCCGGGCCGGGCGGGGCGAGGCACAGGGCACGGCCCACCTGCGTCGTCCGCCGGCGGGGCCCCAAGCGCGACCGGACCCTGGTCCCGCCGCTGCGCACCCAGCCGGCCCTCGGCAGCCTCCGGCACCCCGCGGGCAGCCC